>PVJH01038586.1:0-17065 GCA_004026705.1 Nesogale talazaci | reverse complement strand
AAGAATTAGGGGCTGAGCCCTGGTGGCAGTAGTGGTTATGCGCGGGACTGCGGCCCACTGGATTGGAGGTTCAATTCCAGCTCCATGGAACAAAGGCTGGGCCACCTACTCCCACCACCAGAGGGCAGTGATGCCCAAAAACCAAAAAAAAAAAAAAAGAAGAAGAAGAATTAGGGTCCTTCGTTGAGCCCTGGTGGCGCACTGGTTGTGTGCAGGACTGTGGTCCACAGGGTTGATGGTTCAAATCCAGCAGCAGCTCTCCAGGAGCAAGGCTGGACTTCCTAGTCCCACCAAGGCAGTGATGCAGACAAAAAATTATTTAGGAGCCCTGTGCTGGTGTAATGGTTTACAGATTGGGGTGCTAGCTGCAAGATCATCAGTTCAAAATCACCAGGCGCTCCCTTACCCCCATAATGAGTACAGTCTGGAAAACTCACAGGAGTAGGTGAAGTGACCAGATTTTAAGTGAGCTAGCATTGACCCGGGGAGGGGGGTGTGCTTGATTAGAAATTTGGTCTAAGGGCTGAGCCCCGGTGGCATAAGTGGTTGAGTGCGGGACTGCGGCCTGCGGGCTTGGTGGTTCAAATCCAGCGGCGGCTCTCAGGAGCAGCACTGGGCAGTGCCACGACCTCCAGAGGCAGTGATGCCCACAAAAAAATAAAACAAAAAGAAAGAAAACGAAAAAAGAAACGGTCTATCTGGAGCAACAAAAATGTTCATAGAATGCAAAAATAGTATTGTGATATCTTTATTTTAATTTTTAAATGCTGCGGGACATTGTTAAATTGTTAGAAAGCGGGACGTCTTATTCTATGGGGGTCCTACCGGGTCCCAATGAGTCGGCATTGCCTCGATGGCTCTGAATAGCAAACGTTCACCTCTGAAATCCTGAGAAAAGAAGCAGGTGGTGCCCTGTCCCCACTACCCACCGTCCTGGATCGAGGGGCAGAGAAACGTGAAATAAACTCAAAAGCAGAAGGCAATCAGGTTTGCTGAGCAGAGAGAGGCGGATGGGACCCCTGGGGCCAGGGGTCTGGGTTGAAATCACTAACCATTGCGGATCCCAAGGGCAGCATTTTCCCACAGACAGAGTTCAGAGGGTGAGGAGAGGCGGAGAGGAAGATGTGGGACCTGTGCTGGTGGCAGCCATGGTTGAGTGGAAACAAAGTGTGTGTGCGGTGTTGACTGTGGACCTGAGCGTCTGCTCTGCCAATGTTTCCTCTTTCACAATAAAGAGTAAAAGAAGCACCCATTTGAGTTTACAAAATAAGAAAGTCACCCCTACCCCCACCAAGGGGGATGAACGACAGAAAGGTGGGTGAAGGGAGACAGTGAACCCTGTAAAATATGAAAAATAATACTAATCTATGATTTATCAAGGGATGGAGAGGGAAGGAGGGAAAAATAAAAGAGAAACTGACACCAAGGGCTCATATAGAAAATGTTTTGAGTGTGTGGGACGGTGGCCCACAGGGTTGACGGTTCAAATCCAGCAGCAGCTCTCCAGGAGCAAGACTGGGCCTCCTACTCCCACCAGGGCAGTGATGCCACAAAAAGAAAGAAAGAAAGAAAGATAGAAAGATAGAAAGAAAGAAAGAAAGAAAGAAAGAAAGAAAGAAAGAAAGAAAGAAAAAGAAAACATTTTGAAAAGTATAATGGCAAGGCATGTACAAATGTGCTTGATATAATGGGTCTATGGTTTGTTGTAAGAGCTCCTAATAGGGCTGAGTCCCGTTGGTGTAGTAGTTGAGTGCAGGACTGCGGCCCACTGGATTGGCAGTTCAAATCCAGCAGCAGCTCTCCAGGAGCAAGGCTGGGCCTCCCACTCCCACCAGAGGGCAAAAAAAAAAAAATCCCCCAATAAAATGATGTATAAACAAACAAACAAAGAATTTGGGTCTTCAGGCTGAGAGGCAGGCTAGCTCATTTTTCTCTCAGACTTTCCCTACAAATCCTCTGATTATGCTTCCTGAAGATTCATTCTGCAGCTAGTCTAGCACATACTGGGTGCGATCCAGGCAAGCGTTCCCTCCCACGGACCTGGGCACCCCAGCACACAGTCCATTCTGCCTTTGCTCTCTGCACCGGCACATGGGAGACGGAGGTGAGAGGGTTATCTGGCCCTAAAGTCGCCACACTTCAGCCATGAGTTGTCATCCTGTTTGGTCAAAGGTCTTTCCCCTCTTCAAGCCACAGCTCTCAATGGGCCTCTCCCAAGTTCCCAGAGGACTGAGGGGACGGTCAGGGCCTATCTTGGTACCTCCTCACCCGGCATGACATCTGTTATTGGACACGCCTCGAGGACAGCTGTCCTCTCGTTGTCATCTTCCTGGACCTCTGCTCTTACCCTTCATCCCCAGCCTCCTCAGCTCACTGGCCGGGACAGGGCATCCCACTAGTTATCAGAGGTGTGGTTCCTAGCCTGTCTCCTTAAGCTCCCCAGGAAGAAGCTCTAATCCTTGGTCTCTGTCTGTCCCTGCCCTCCAGCCCACCTCAAGGCACACACGCCCAGGCCAGGCCCCAGCCTGGCTGACACGGGTCCTGGGCCCTCTGCACCCAGTTAGTGCCCCCTCCAGAAGAAGATCCCATTTCTCCCAAAGGTGGCCCATTCCCTTGCTCTGTGGGCCAGGTTTCCATCCAGCTCACACAGGGACACAGAAATCCAGGAGAGTTCACAACTGCTGGTTCATTCATTTCTCTGCAGAAGATGTCCACAGATTTTGATTCAATTTGGAAAACATTATTTAAAAACATGAGGTCTGCCGTTGACTAAGTCTGCTTGGAAGAAGCACACAATCCTGTGTGATCCAAAGACAAAATCCAAAGATGATGAAGGGGAAAGTATCAGAGCTTAAATTCTGGACACACCCCTTTGTAGGAGCCTATGGAGGGTAGTGGAAGCCCCTAAATTCATCTCTAGAGTGTCTACTCAGACTCAGCTTCCGAACGGCTTTCCAGTCAGACCCAGATGATTGTACACTTGAGTATGGTGGATCAAGCATGGTGTCACGTGATGCGTGGGCAGGTGACCTCCCTTTTGACCCAACTTGAACGTGCTTTAGGGTCATATTTTTCTTGCTTGTTCCCTGATAGAAATTTCCTCCCTGGCTTTTAAAATAGTGACGGTGGTCTTTTCTTTCTTACTCCTACTCTTTATTTTTTAATTTTTTTTCCTACTCTTTTTTTTTTTTTTTTTGGCATCACTGCTCTCCGGTGGTGGGAGTAGGAGGCCCAGCCCCACTGCTGGAATGGAACCTCCGTCCCAGCCGCAGTCCCGCGCACAACCACTACGCCACCGGAGCTCAGCCCCCTACGCTTTATTTTTATAGTCTTATTTTCTTCTTGCCATTTTGTTTTGTCTTTTATGGTTTCTGTTGGGTTTCCGGGTTGTGAAGCACAGGAGTGGATGCAGAGAGAGAATATCTGATGTAAGGGTTTATCAGGGATGTGGGGGGGAAGGTGGGGGTGGGGAGGGGGATTTGGGGAGCAAAAAATGGGAGAAGGGGAGAGAGCATGAGCAGTGATTCCAATGAAATTATACAACTCTTTTAAAAAGAGATTTAACAATGGCAGTGTGCGCTATGAGAATACTATATCAAGAAAATCAAAAAAGAAAGAAAGAAACAAAGCATGGCCCAGGAGGAGCAGTTGCTGCTTGGGGACCATTGAGTTGATGGTAAGAGTGGCAGAATGCTTTGGAAAAGGCTATCAATAATGCTCTAAAGCATGACGAGTATAATCAGTGGCACTGAACTCTACATGGAGGGGTTGTTGAATTGGAAAATGCTTTGCTGTGCATGTTTTTGCCACAACTAGAAGAAAAATTGCACACATAACACTGGGTACAAGGAAGAAGATAATGCCCAAGGATTGATTGTGGTATTGCTTGTACAACTCTTCTGGTTACGATGGAACGATTGAATTGTATGACAGGTGGGTGAAGAGGCGATAAGACTGTTAAAAATACACATAAGCGAAAAACAAACACAAGTCCTTCAGGCTCTGCACTTGCTATTGACTGCCCTTTTCAGCACCGCATTCCCCAGAATTGCCCCATCATGGCCAGGATCTGGGACCTTCCGCTGGGCTCCCTGCAGCTTCCGGATGGGGGAGGAAGAGGGCCAGCAACTTCCGGTTGGGAATGGGGACGCGCGCGTGCGCGCGCGCGCGCGTGTGTGTGTGTGTGTGTGTATACTCAAGCAGGAGCCGTCCCAGAAGGTTTGGGGAGGGGCTCCCAGAAGGGAGGGTCCCAGGAGTAGCCATCAGCACTTGGTCCCCCCAGCAGAGTCCTGGACCGGTCCGTTCTCTGAGCATCTCCAAGCACCTGAAGTGTCAGACCTGGGAGGGTCTCAGAGGAGGGGAAGGCCTAGACAGGGAGAGAGGGGAAGGGTGCCCTGGGCCCTGGCTGGACTCTGATTCTCCGTGGTCTGTCTGTAATCATGCCCAGGACCTGAAGGCAGACATGGTGTGGGCTATACTGCTCACCGCCGGGACTTCTGTAGGGAGAAGACTCCATGTCCTCCTGGCCAACTCAAGGCTCAGTGCCACTGAGCGGAGGCCCGACGTGTCTGCACCCTCCATCCCCTTTACCCTATCTGGACACCAGCCTGGGTGGGCACCCAGGGCGCTCTGTGCTTCCTGAGGAGTCCAGTCTGCCACTGCAGGGGCCCCTTAACACGGACAGACAACACTCTCGCTGACAGGGGTGGACGAGTGAGGCTGGCAGGTGCCACAAACCTGGACCAGGAACACTCAGGTTGGGAGTCCTGGTTCCCATAGTGCCTCTTCTCATCCAGCAGCCAAGCCTTTCTCTAGCCTCTGCCTGGTGGTTCCTTCCCGTCGGTGGACCTGTGAGAGCCAGGAAGCCAGGCTGCCCTCCGCCTCAGTCTCCTGGTTCCGCCGTACACGGACACTGCTTCATCTTGGCCTGGTCTCGGTGCCTCAGGCCCTGACATCTGCTGTGCTGCCAGCTCTCTTTCTCCACGGCCCTAAGCTTCTCGATCTTCCTGAGCCAGAGGTGGATTTCTCACCCCCGGAGGAGGGGCAAAACAGACCCTTCCTGGAGGGAGAGTCCCCCACGTGCTCTGTGCAAGCAGTTCTAAGCAGACCAAGTGAAGACCCACATCTCGGCAACTTCCCTTTCCTGCAGCGCATCCCTGTGGCAGAGCGACAGGGGGCTACATCCCCCTGCTCTGGTCACAGCTCTGATCTGATGTCAGGGAGCCTACCTGCGTCACTTTTTATGCCACAAGGGATCCGAGGAAGCCAACAGAGAGAGGAGGCCCTGGGTGTCACAAAGAAAGAGGAGCTGGAGCAGAAGGTTGTGGGGTGAAGACAGAACTCCTCCACAATTATTATGCTCCAAAGATCAACCAGACTATTTACCAGCGTCTGTTATGGAAGTCCCAATTACTGAAGGCCTTTTGAGTTGTCTCTCAGGCTAGGGGCTATTAATAATGGCTCTTGAATGGGCCCACAGGCTTCGAGGGAAGCGAGTCACCATCCTAATAGCAGGGGAGTTAGCTCTCCTTAGACAACACAAAGGCCTTAAACAACGGGACCAACAGTTCTAGGAAGAGGAGAAGACAGGAAAAAGGAAGTGGTGTTAACAAACCCAGGGGCAAGGGAACAACAAGCAATCCAAAATTGGTGGCGAGGAGGGTGTAGGAGGCCTGGTAGGGCTTGATCAAGGGCAATGTAACTGAGAGGAGTTATGAAACCCAAATGAAGGCTAAACAGGATAGTGGGACAAGAGGAAAATAAAAGGAAATAGAGGCAAGAACTAGGGGGCAAAGGGCATTTTTAGAGGTCTAAATACAGGCATATACAAGTGTAAACAGTTATATATGATGATGGGGATAGAGATATATGTGCATATGTTTACAGGTTCAGTAATAAGGTAGCAGATGGACTTTGAGCCTCTACTCAAGTACTCCCTCAATACTAGAACACATTGTTCTATTAAACTGGCATTCCAATTTTAGCATAGATGCTGCCGCAGGGAACACTAAGCTAGCATTCCATGATACCTTCCTAACACCATACATAATTGCTGAAGACAAATGGTTGATTAAGTAAAGGTGGTGAAGAAAGCTGATGGTGCTTGGCTATCAAAAGACATAATGTCTGGGATCTTAAAGGCTTAAAGATAAACAAGTGATCATCCGACTGAGAAACAACAAAACCCACAAGGAAGAGGCACACCAGCCTATGTGATCATGAGGTGTCGATAGGCATCAAAGGTATCCAGACATCAAAGATCCAGAACAAAAAAAATCGTATCATTGTGAATGAGGGGGAGTGGAGAGTGGAGATCCAAAGTCCATCTGTAGGCAACTGGACATCCCCTTATAGAATGGTGTCAGGGAAGAAATGAGCCAGTCAGGGCGCAATTTAGCACCGGTGAACTATACAACTTTCCTCTAGTTCTTTTTTTTTTGGGGGGGGGGACATCACTGCCCTCTGGTGGTACTGGGAGGCCCAGCCTTGCTCCTGGAGAGCTGCTGCTGGATTTGAACTGCCAAGCCAGTGAGCCACAGTCCCACACTCATCCACTATACCACCGGGGCTCAGCCCCTTCCTCTAGTTCTTTATTTTATTTATTTTATTTTTTTGGCATCACTGCCCTCCGGGGGTGAGAGTAGGAGGCCCAGCCTTTGCTCCGTGAAGCTGGAATCGAACCTCCATCCCGGTGGGCCGCAGTCCAGCGCACAACCACTACGCCACCGAGGCTCAGCCCCCTTCCTCTAGTTCTTTAATGCTTCTTTTCTCCGCTTCTCCCCCCACTATCATGACCTCAATTCTACCTTACAAATCCAACTAAATCAGAGGATGTACACTAGTACCTATCAGAGTTGGAAACACAGGGAATCCAAGACAGATAAACCCCTCAGGGCCAGTAATGAGAGAAGCTGTACCAGGATGGGGAAGGGAAAGTAGAGAGGGGGAACCAATCACAAGGATACATATAACCCTCTTCCTGTGGGACGGACAACAGAAAAGTGGCTGAAGGGAGACACTGGACAGTATAAGACATGACAAAATAATCATTTATAAATTATCTGGGAAAATCAAATGTTTAGAGAATGATGACAGCAGCAGGCATGTGAAGATGCTTGGCACCGTATATGCATTTATGTGTTGTGATAATCCTTGTATGAGTCCCAATAAAAATTATTTAAAAATAAATTATCAAGGGTTCATGAGGGAGGAGAGAAGGGTTGGGGAGGAAGAGGTGAAAAATCAGGAGCTGATACCAAGGGCTCAGGTAGAAAGCAAATGTTTTGAGAATGATGAGGGCAACAAATGTGCAAATGTACTTGACACAATGCATGGATGAATAGTGATAAGAGTTGTATGTGAGCCTGGATGGGATGCAGAGAGCCCGGCAGTTCTCGGGAAGGCACGTCAGGAGGGGCCCTGCCTGCCCCCCCAACCCCTCCCCTTCTTCCTGCATTTTCTCCCTGGGGCCCTCGGGGGTCGGGCACCCAGCGTGCCTGTTGCTGGTTCTGGGCCTGTCTGCTCCTCTTCGGCTGTCCTTCCTGGCTCTGCCAGCCTCACTGCAGCTCCTGGTCTTGCCCCTTTGCCTCTTTCTTTGCTTATTTGCTTTGCCTCTTTCTTTGCTTATTTCCTTCTGCAACATCCCAACACTATGAGGACACCACCTACAGATACGATCGAACCGGGTACTGGTGGGCCCAGGGCCATCCAGGGACCCAACGAGATGGGGGGGAGGGAGAATAAGACAGGGACCACAGAAGGTCCCTGAGATGGCCTATCTATCCTGCCAGCCTCTGAGCCAGACAGGGGTCCCTCTCCTCCCTCTGCGGGGACTGCTGGTGGCCCCAGAGAGCTGACCTGGGGCTCTAAGCTCAGCATGCCCACAGTCCAATGGGGATGACATCCCATAAACAGGGCTGGTTGCCAGGGACCTGGGTCTTTGTGAGGGCCTGAGCACAGCTCCTCCAGGCCTAAGGCCAGCCCTCCTCAGTCTGAATGGAAGTTGAAGGGTCCCTCGGGTGCCCCTGACAGCACCAGCCCTGAGACCCACCCACCCCTGACTAGTAGCCAGGTGACCAGCCTGAGTATAAAGTCTTTTTCCTGCGTTCACTCAGTCAACTTGGGGTAAGTCCCCTTCCTGATATATCTGTCGCCAGTGCTGGTGACCCGATATGGCCAGGGCCTGGCTGCCCAAGAAGAACCAGCTCACTATGCAGGAACAGAACCCCCTTCCTGTGCTTTTTATTCCCAGTCTCCCCCAGGGTCCCTCTCCCAGGACACAGGCAGGCTCCACCCCACCAGATCCCAGAATGGGGCAGACTTGCCTGCCCCAGAGCTGAGTGTGCACAGGAAGGAAGCAGTGGTTTCTGGCCTTGCCTTGAGTCTGCACCCCCTTCCTCTAAGCCCCCAGGAGGCCGCTGCAGACCAGGGTCAAGTGCTCCAATTCCGCCTATAATGGGATGCCTGTGCCTCTTTGGCTCCCCTCTTCCTGCAGGGTCACGCCCAGGCCCTGACCACTAGGCACCACCCCTCACTGCCCCTCACAGCTCCTGGTCTCCCCTGGTCACCTCTGCCTGGTCTGTTTCCCATTGGTTCTGAGAGGGAGGAGCTAGACAGAGGTCAGCCAGGCCTCACCTGCCCCTCGTACTCCCTCAGCTATTCCCCAGCTCTTCACCCCCTTCAGGCCGCAGCAGACCCTGAGCCCCTCCTACCCTGAGGTCCCTTCAGGAAAGGAGGCTCTGGCACAGAGCCACTGGCCACTTCCTCCATTTGTCGACCTGGCCCTCGGCTTCCCTACAGATGGCAGTTTAGGAAGCCCCAGGGATTCATTCTCTTGGTGGTCACTCATTGAGCAGCTAACAGAAAGGTCAGTGGGCTGGAACCACAGGCTTTTTATTTCCATAAGGAGCAGAGTACTGGCTGCTCACAGGGGTAGATCTTCCTGCCGCTACGGGGTGTCTCCAGAGGCAGCATCCATGGGCCGGCAATGGACTTGCGGCTGTGGTGGGAGTGGTTTGGGACCTGGGCTGTCACTGTGCATCAGAATTGACCCCCAAATCAACAAGATCGAGTTCCTCCAGGAGAAGGTCTGATTCTTCCCAGCTCAGTGTGGACGCTGCCCTGGGACCTCCCCTGCCGAGACCCCAGTAACCTGCCTCTCTCTACCTGGGTTCTCCTCTGTGCTCTGGGGTGTTCGCCCCGCTGCCCAGCTCCAGGACATACCTGTGGACAATCTCATCCCCCTCCGGCCTTTTGATGGTTTTTTCCCCTTTTCTAACTGGCATTTTATCGGTTGTTTTGAGATCAGTACAGAACAGCATGAATCATTTATACATGATTCTTTTTTGTTTTCTTTCTCCCCCGAGGGGTGCACCGTTCCTGGAAGTACTGCTATACCAGGTCGATGCATGGAGTGGACGGAGCAAGCACCTATTCCATCTCCCTGCTCCAAAGATCCATTTAATATATGGTTCTCGGATAGAGGACATATGAGATATTAAACTGAAAAGAACAGATACTACACTTGATCTTAGCCAGAAGGCCCAGAAGTGAGGTCCTTGATGCTGATGTGTGTACCCAAACCCAAACATGTCGTGGCCGCGAGATTCTTCTCTCACTTCCAATGACTTTCAGCTTTGATTGAGAGACAATTTTTGGAAGAGGTTATCAAGCACCCTTCTCTTCAGATATTGATAAGCTGTTCCACCTTAAGTCCCACTAGTTCACAACTTAATGTTGCACCACACTACACACTCCCATGTTCTTCACAGCACAGAACAGCTATCGGGTACACAGGACTCTCACGCCCCAAGGGGTTACTGAATGCCCACAGTGCTGCCCAGAAGACCCTGGTGACAGACTGGCTTCCAGGCACAGTCTTGCACACACAAATCGACAGCACGGGGACAACACGTTCAATGTTCATGTCTCAGGCATGCGTGGCAGGGACTCCAAATTGCCACGGAGCCTGTTTGCAGCAGAGAGACCAGCACGCCCCCATCCCAGGGAATGCTACCTTCTAAAGCGACCAGATTTTAAGCGGGACACCATAGACCGGGGGTGGGGCAGGGGGCAGGTGTTCTTGATTAAAAATTTGGTCTAGACGGAGCCACATAAATGTTCATAGGGCTGAGCCCCGGTGGCGTAGTGGTTGTGCGCGGGATTGCGGCCCACTGGGTTGGCAGTTCAAATCCAGCAGCAGCTCTCCAGGAGCAAGGCTGGGCCTCCTACTCCCACCAGAGGGCAGTGATGCCCCCCCCCAATTAAAAAAAATGTTCATAGAACGCAAAAATAGTATTGTCATACATTTATTTTCCTTGTAAAACACCATGGGGGGCTGAGCCCCGGTGGCGTAGTGGTTGTGCGCGGGACTGCGGCCCACTGCGATGGAGGTTCAAGTCCAGCAGTGGGGCTGGGCCTCCACTCCCACCACCGGAGTGCAGTGATGTCCAAAACAAAAAAACAACAACAACAACAACAACAAAAAACACCATGGGACGTTGTTAAATTGTTAAAAAGCAGGACGTCTGATCACTTTACTGGACACTCAACACAGTCAAATCTTCCCACAGTTCAACATCCCACGATTTTCTGGTTGTATGAAAAAATAAACAACCAGTAAGTCTTTTCATCTCTTGGGGAAAAAAGCTATTCCCAAGCCACCTCCACCACCAAGAAGAAAAGAAAAAGGCATTTTGGCTTAATGATATGGAATGGAGTCGGATTTCCTCCCTGTAGAAAATGCTTCCCTCCGGGCAGGCCCCCGTGGGCACTCCAGGGCAAGGGTCCACTCCCTAGGGAGCAGGCAGCTCTGTTGGTCGGAATTCCACCCAGGCAGCGGCAGCCCCTGTCCCACCCCCCGTGTTTACCCTCCAGAGCAGCCTAAACACAAACACTTGCCACCACAGAGGGGCGCGACATCACTGGCTCCTGGCTGGAACCGGTGAATCTCACCTGGGTGCGCAGAATAAGCTTCTCCTCTCTGGGCTCTCCTGGGTTTGTTTATCTTTGTGGCGAGCCTCACCGTTTCTAGAGCTACTAAAAACTTGCGTTCACAAAATAGTTGATAAGACTCTTCCTCCGGGGCAGAGACCTGATGGCGTAGTGGTTGTGTGCAGGACTGTGGCCCACAGGGTTGGCGGTTCAAATCCAGCAGCAGCTCTCCAGGAGCAAGGCTGGGCCTCCCACTCCCACCAGGGCAGTGATGCCCCCCCCCCCCCAAAAAAAAATCTATTGAAAAGAATCTTGCTCTGGACTGGAGGAGAAGGCAGGTAGCAGGGTCCCCTGAGAAGCCCCGGTAGATGTGCCCTCATCAGACTGGGCTGCTTTTCCTCCTGCTTCCTCAGAGACTGGACTCTCCTCGCCTTTCCTTTCTC
The DNA here is from genome assembly GCA_004026705.1 of Nesogale talazaci. NCBI lineage: Eukaryota > Metazoa > Chordata > Mammalia > Afrosoricida > Tenrecidae > Nesogale > Nesogale talazaci. Next base: position 5,690 of record PVJH01038586.1, on the reverse strand, counting down.
CTTTTTCCACAGGCAAACCTTGATTCTCTTGGTTAACTGCTTCAACCTGATTTCCCTTTGACTTGCTCCTTTTTGTCTGAAGATGTATCCTTTCCTACTGCCATATATATATATATATATATATATATATATATATATATATATATATATATTTGGGGGGGGGGGGGGGTGGGGCGCGCCTTCGTCTCCAGTTCTGCAGGTGCAGGGTCCTCTGGCAACCTCGCCCATCTCTGGTGGGCTTGTCCTTCCCCACCCCTGAGACTGGCCAGGCGAGCCGACCTTCCTTTTGGCCGTCTTGGCTGTGCGGAAGGCTCTTACCAGATGACTGAGGATTGGAAGGCAGAGAGAGCTTTCTGGAAACTTGCCTACCTGACTGTAGCCTGTCTGCTTGCTGCCCGAGCTGCCAAGACCTGCTGTAGGCACCCCCTGCAGACATTTGGGTGGGCCCGCTCCCTGCCCTGGCCTCCTCGCCTGCTGAAGGACTGGACGCTCTGCTGTGTGTCCGGCTCCCTCAGAAGACTGACCATGAACTGGGCCTTATAGTCCCTGTGCCCTCCCTCCCCCTCGCCGATGAGTAAAGCAAGCCTTTCCCTGAAACCACATGATAGGACACTCTGAGAAGCTCAGAGGACCCAGGGACTGGGCATAAGGAGAGGCTTCTTCCCCAAATTGAAGGCCAGACTCTGGTTTGTCTTTCTGTTTACTGCTTCCTCCCAGCTGAGGTTCCTGAGAGAGCAAGGCAGCCAGACCAGGGGAAGTCCATGGAATCCCTCTCTTCTTTCTCCCTTCTCCCTCAGCCTTCGCCCAGACCATTGCTCACTTGGCACGGCCCGGGCTCTCTCCCTACATTGGGCTGTTAAATGACTCAAGCATACTTGGCGGGCTGAGCCCTCGTGGTGTAGTGATTGTGCGCGGGACTGTGGCCCACTGGGATAGAGGTTCAATTCCAGCAGTGGGGCTGGGCCTCCTATTCCCACCACCAGAAGCAGTGATGCCTAAATAACAACAACAAAAAAAGTGAGATCTCAAGCATACTTGGCAAAAGAACGTTTAAGGGATCTCGCCGGGGTCTTGTGTTTGTGAAACCATGATTTTATGAGTGTCACCCAATCAGAATTTTCTTCTAAGTCCCTGGATTGTCTGTAGGTAAGCTCAGTGAAAATTCCCTTTCCCTGCAGTACTTTGGTTGAGTCCTTACTAGGCGAGGCTCTGTGCTAGTCCGGGTGGACTAGAGAAACAAACTCATGGACACTCGCATGGGTCTAAGAAAGATAAAGCAGGGAGAGTGTGTTTATTTATCTTCGTGGTGCCTCCAAATAAGGTCATGAACCTGTGACCTGATTGACAGACTAGAGTCCACCCAAGTTGACAGAGATTATGTAACGGCAACTGGCCCCATCCTGGGTTGTTTTTTTCCTCAATAAATTCTTTACTCATCTGTCTACTGACCTCTCCTGTCAATATTTCCACACACACACACACCCTCCCCCCACCCCCCTGAAGGTGGTGGGGCCCAGAGAGGACAAAGCTCGCACAGTTCTGAAACATAACCAAACACTCTGGGCCCGAGGGGCCAGGTTCATAGCCTGGGGGCACCAAAGTCCATTGTTAAAGTAATTCAAGAACAGTGTTCTACATCCTGATCTGGTGACTAGTGAGCGGGGTCTCATAGGCACAAGTGCAGACATCCAAAGTGCCACCATCGCTCACCATCCAGAGCGAAGAGAAGTGGCTGAAAGGAACAGGCGCCCGGGACAATTAATCCAATGGATAAGTGGACCATGCAAACATCACTCCCCTCCACTTGAGACGAGAAGAATGCTATGGTGCCCGCAACCGCTTTGAAAATGACCATGAGAAGATTCTGGAGATGCTAGAAAGACAATGTGGTTTCAAACACAAAATCAGAGAGAAGGCCAGGCTCACTGGCCCGGGAGTGGGACCCTGGAGTCTATGGCCCTTGCCCTTCCGGTCTGGAATTGAGCTCACCTCCTTGTTTATTTTCATCACTGAAGATCAAAAGGGCAGGGTTTCTCCGAGGACAAAGTCCAGAGATGGGAGAGAAGGCCGAATAGAAAAAAGGAGAAGCAGCATTTAGCCGGCATTTAGGGGGGATGGCACTGGGTGAGTTGACCCAGAGTGTGGACGAAATGAATGTCGGTCAACGATGGACTTGTAAACCCTTACCTAACTTGCAATGAAACCTGAGAAAATAAAGACAGGATACAGCGACTCTTTCATGGTCCCGCGCTCTCCGTTGCTCTTTCTTGGAGAGCCTTGTCAATGAGGGTTTGGTGGTCTCCTTTCATCTGCTCAGAAATAAGAGCAGTTTCAACACACGCTGCTTCTGAGTAGGCCTGGGACTGGCTTTTTTTGGGGGGGGTGGGGAGGGGAGATAAAAGGAGTGTGCGGCACTGTCCACTGCCCTGCCTGGGAAAAGGAGCAGAGAGGTCAGCCCCAGGCAGCAGGCGCAGGGCCAGGAGACGGCAGGGATTAGGTCTTGTGTAGACCCAGTTCATTCCCCAACTCCAGGGTCTGACGGTCCACACCTGCCTCCTTCGATTGCTGCAGTAGCCATTGTGGTCTGATGAGCCCAGTGCCTGGACTGGCCAGTCCTCGGAGCCTTCTCCCCCACCCCGAAGGAGAAATGTGGTAGGGAGGGCAGTGGGGGAGGGACAGGTTTTTTTTTTTTTTACTTTTCAAGGCTCTTTCAGGTCTTATCACAAGCCATACATCAATTAGATCGCGCATATTTGAACATATGTTGCTATATTTTCGAATCCTTTACTTTCTCTTTGAGTACTTGGTATCAACTCCTCTTTTTTTTTTTCAATTCCTCTTTTTTTCCTTCCTCCCTCCCCCCAACCCTTGTGACCTCTTTTTTTTTTTTTTTGGCATCACTGCTCTCCGGTGGTGGGAGTAGGAGGCCCAGCCCCACTGCTGGAATTGAACCTCCGTCCCAGTGGGCCGCAGTCCCGCGCACAACCACGACGCCACCGGGGCTCAGCCCCCTTGTGACCTCTTGATAGATTACAAATCGTTTTTTTTTTCCTTCTTATGTAGGAGAAGCAAACAACTACTCAACCTCAGCCGTAAGGTTGGTAGCCCTGAGAACTCCTTTTCCAAGGTAGCATATGATGGATGTATTCCTGCTCCTACAGGAATGAGGAACAGATATTTCCATATGCAATATGGAATATCCATATCAATATTGTTTTCATATCTTTTTTGAAAAAAATTAAAAAAAAAAATTTTTTTAAGGCATTACTGCCCGGTGAGCGGGAATTGAACCTCCATCCCAGTGGGCCACAGTCCCACTCACAACCACTACGCCACCAGGGCTCAGCCCCGTTTTCATATCTTATACTGACCACTGTTTCCCTTTTCCCACATTTCCATTGTTCGTCTTTTTCAGGGGTGGAGTGGCATGGTTATTCCTCAGTCATTTTGATCAGTTCCTTTTCCTTCCCGTCCCCCTCCCCCAACAACCCCACCTCCTGTTCCTGTTTTTTGTTCCTGAGGGGTTTATCTGTCCTGGAGTCCCTGTGTCCTGAGCTCTCATCTGTACCAATATACTTGTTCTAGTCTAGCCAGAACTGAAAGGTAGGAGGGGGTCAATGATTATAGGGAGTGAGGAACCTCAAGGAACCAGAGAAATAATGTGTTTCATCAGTGCTGTACTGCTCCCTGGTCGACTCATCCCTTCCTTGTGACCCTTCTGTGAGGGGATGTCCCAGATGGGTTTTGGAGTTTGGGTCTCCATCTCAACAATGTTTTTGGATTTTTTTTTTTGCCAGGGGGGAGGGCGGGTGTCTTCTGGTGCCTGTTACCTGATTCCATCCACATCTCATGATCATACAGTCTGGTATGCTTCTTTCATGTGGACTTGTTGCTTCTCTGCTAGATGACCACCTATTAATCATCAAACCTTAAAGCCCCCCCCCACCCCAGACACTGTATCTTTTGTTTTGTTTTGGGTTTTGGGGGGGCATCACTGCTGGAATTGAACCTCCATCCCAGAGGGCCGGAGTCCCGTACACAACCACTATGCCACCGGGGCTCAGCCCCACTATATCTTTTGATAGCCAGACACCATCATCTTTCTTCACCACATTTGCTCATGCAGACACTTGTCTTCAGCGATTGTGTTAGGAGGGTGAGCATCATAGAATGCCAGTTTGTTAGAACAAAGTATTTGTGTGCTGAGGGAGGGCTTGGCAGAGGTCAAAAGTCAGCCCACTACCTCATTGTATTACCATATAAACATATGTACATGGATCGATCTATTTTTATGAATTAATGTATTTACATATGTACATACCTATGCGTATACCTTGATCCATAGCTTTGCTTCCTAGATCATCCCCGTTTCCTTTGACCTTCCTCCTGCCCCACCATCACGCTCACCCCACTCCTGCCTCTCAGTAATTCCCCTCAGCTAGACTGCTGTTGCTCCAGCACTCCCAGGATCTCTACATCCTCCTTGCTGCTGATTTTGATTCTCTAGTTGTTCCTGCCTGTGGTACTGTTTTCTCACCACCATCTTCCCTTGCCTCCTTCTCCTCCTCTCAATTGATAGGGACATTTTCAGAAGGTCCAGTTGAGGGCCCTGAATATTGGCTGTGAACTCATTTGGCCTCCATCACAGCTGTGGTGTCCGAGTGAAGCGCAGAGCCTGCTATAGGAAGCCCGGCTGGTGTCACATAAGGCACAGGATTGGAGGATGGGGTGGCGACCTGCTTGACCTTCCCTGAGAGGACTCAGGTCTGGGCTGATGTTGATCTTGATTCCCTTCCCCCTGTTGTTAGAGGGTCCCTGACACACACACCCCCCCCACCCCGGCACTACACAGGCGCTCAATCAAAATAGGATTAGAGACTTTTATTGTTGTTCAAAAATGTATTTAGACCCAAACAGCCAAGGAACACACCCATGGAAACACACTCAGACTCATGAGAGCATCAGTCTGATGAAAAGGGCTCTGATGAAAACACGGACAAGTGCTGGTGAGGATGTAGGGAGATTAGATCCCTTAAGATGCATTGCTGGTGGGCCTGTAATATGGCATATCCACTTCGGAGAACAGGTCGGCACTTGTTCAGAAGACAAGAAATACCTCAATCTTGCACAGAGGAATATATCTTAGAGCCTTAAAAGTTGTTACACAAACAGACGTATGCATTTCCCTGGCCATTACATCATCAGTCATCCCAACAACAAGCAGCGGCAGGAAGCGGTCAAAGTGCCCACCAAAGGTTGTCCGGGAACGAAGCTGTGGTACATCTGTACAGTGGTGCACAACACACCCATGAGGGGTCCAAGACACACATGACCACACAGACAGACCTGCAGGACAAGGTGCCATGTGAGGCCGGCCACGCAGATGCACGCAGGTGGTGCAGGTCCCCTCGCTGACGGGCAGACGAGAACGGAGCAATCCCAGATCAATGCCCCTTGATGGTCAGTTACCAGGCGGAGGAGGTGGGGAGGACGCAGTTTGCTTTACAAGGTTGAGGTTTGTCCTTTATCACAGAGGAAAAACTGCACCCAATGTGAGCTCGGTAACACACAGCTCGTACAAAGGAGACACACGTGGGGCACACCTGGACCTGTTGCCACACAGCGAACGTAGATGCTGACAATGTGTGAAGGATGACGGTTCGGGTCAGTGGAACAACAACAAAAAAAAA
>PVJH01038585.1:0-17067 GCA_004026705.1 Nesogale talazaci | reverse complement strand
AAAAAAAAAAAAAGAAAATAATTTTATGGCTAGGGGCTCACCACTGCATGAGGAACTGTCTGAAAGGGTCGTGTCATGAGGAAGGTTGAGAACCACTGCTTTAGAGTCTTGGAGACCCAGGGGTGCAGTTCTACCCTATCCTACAGGCTTGATAGGTCATCTTTAAGGTGGAGTTTCAGTCTACCATTTAAAAGAAAAAAATCTTCTTATTTATTTATTTATTTATTTTTAGGCATCACTGCCCTCAGGTGGTGGGAGTAGGAGGCCCAGCCTTTGCTCCTGGGAGCCGGAATTGAACCTCCATCTCAGTGGGCCGCAGTCCCGCGCACAACCACTACGCCACCGGGGCTCAGCCCAAGAAAAACATCTTCTTAATAGTCTTTTTTTTTTTTTTGGTGGCATCACTGCCCTGGTGGGAGTAGCAAGCCCAGCCTTGCTCCTGGAGAGGTGCTGCTGGATTTGAACCGTCAACCCAGTGGACCACAGTCCTGAACACAACCACTAGGCCACCAGGGCTCAGCCAAAAGAAAAAAATCTTTTAAGGTAACACCTTCCCACCCAACCATCTTTTCAGCTGGAAAAAACGGACGGGCTCTTCCAGCCTGCTCCCGCCTACGGTCAGTCTGAGCATCAAGCCTGGGCAGTTGCTGGCAGCAGATGGCTTCAGCGGTGAAGATGAAGGCAGGGAGGGCCTTACCAGGGAAAGCCCCAGGGTCAAGGAGGGGCTCTCCCCTCCTCCCGCCACCATTCCTTAGTAAATAGCACCCCTCTGTGCCCCCTCACTCCCTTGGGCCGGCTGGCCAGCTGCTACTGGGAGGGGTTCGGAGGGGTGGAGCTGGGAGGAAAGTCTTGTTGCTGCTCAGAAAGGTGTGCTGCGCCGGTGCACTCTGAGCTTTGTGGCTGATGAGTAAACCTTCCCCCAGTCTCTCTCCTACTACCTGAGACAGGAACACAGGTGAGAGGGAACAATGCAGGGCCAGGATGGGCGGGTGGGGCAAAGCTCCCATCAGACCACAGCAGGGAAAAAAGCCTAAGCTTGGTGTCTGTGAAAGACAGGGCAATATCCTCGTCTTCATCCACTTGCTTCTGCAGAGCAGTCACAAGAGTTACTTGTCCTGGTTCTCAGGCGATAACCAACTGCAGGCCTGATTCTCCGACCTGTGTGAACTAGGGGCGCCAAGGAGGCCGCTCCCTTGCTCTTCCAAGCATGACCATCCCGGCCCACAGGGCTCTGCACTCTAGAGCCCCAAATGACTCTGCTCTCCCTACTGGCCGGACCCCGGCACCTAGCTAGAGGTCAACCGAACCATGTGCTGGGCCACAAGCACGTCCTTTTCCTCCTCCCTCAGGTTCTCTGCTCCCTGGGACTCAAGGCCCAGGTTACTTATCCACAGGGAACCCCCCCCCCCCCCAAGTCTCTCCTCAAAGGCTCCTTCCCGCAGGAAGCTTTCCCCAGTCTTGAGAGTCTTCCTGACTTCATCTCCATCAAAGTGCAGGCTCCTTGCTGTGAATCTCCATCTTAGGCCTCAGCCTCCAGGAAAGCATTGGCTTTACTCTACTCTCTCCTGCTCCCACAGGGAGCTCTGGTGCAGAGTACAGTGGGCTGTGCCCGGAGCTACTAGCGACGAGATCGGTGGTTCGAACCCACCATTCACTCCCCCAGCCCTCCAGAGAAAAATCAGACGTTCTATTCTCCTAGCTCTTGGTCTTGAAAGCCCACCTCGACCCTGTCTGACAGGTTCGCCGTGAGTAGGCATCAACTCAATGGCTGTCAGTTTGGTTTGGTTTTTGGACCCTGCTACAATACCTCCCTGAGCCCTTGCTCTGTCCCTTCAACCAGACCACAGGCTCTCCAGGGCCAGGGCCTGGCTGGGTTTTACTTGTCAGAGTCACGAGAAGCACAAAGCACAATGCCTGGCAAACGGTAGATGCCTTTTTTTTGTACTGAATACTATTGCCTCTGGGACCTAGGCAGTGGTGGCAAAGGGTTAGAAAAACAAGATGAACCATAGGACAGGGCACCCTGCCCCTGCGGCATTCTAAGGCTGTCACTCTGGACGGGGAGTAGAAAGCCTCGTCTGTCTCCCACGGGGCGGCCAGTGGTTTCCGGCTGCTGGCCTCTCCGTGAGCAACCCTATACGCATGCCCACCATGGTGCTTCACAGGAGGCCGAAGAGAGTCATACCAGCAGAACGCTAAGCTCAGCAGACGTACAACAGGCAAAGGTCCCAGCCAGGTGAGACGGAGCGGTGTCACGCACAAGCCACCAGAGGACCCCCCCCCCTTTCCTCCCCAGACCTTACCCTGCTTGAACTCCTCCAGCATGGCGTCCAGCTTGGTGTCGTGGAAGACAAAGTGGACCGGGTGGTTATAGAAGCGGGTGATGGTCTTGAGGGGGGTGCAGTCATCGGGATCCACGAAGGCCAGGTCTTTGACGTAGAGGATGTCGACGATGTTGGAGTGCTCGTCCTCGAACACGGGGATGCGGGTGTAGCCGCTCTCCATGATCTCCGACATGGTGTTGAAGTCCAGGATGGCGTCGCTGCGGATCATGAAGCAGTCCTGCAGCTGGGTCATGATGTCCTCCACCGTTTTGGTCCGTAACTCCAGGGCCCCCTGGATCATGTTGAGCTCCTCTTTCACCAGATCGTTGTAAGGCTCCGTCACCTTCAGCATCTCCATCAGCTTCTCCCGGTTGTAAACCGTCCCGATCTCCTGGCCCAGCACGAAGTCCAGCATCTTGCTGATGGGGAAGCTGAGGGGGAACGTGAGCAGCATGAACAACTTGGTGATACTGATGGTGTTGGCACCCACGGCCAAGCCATGGCGGGAGCACAGGGCCTGCGGCACGATCTCCCCGAAGATGACGATGCCGATGGTGGAGGAGGCCACCGCCATGACCCCGGAGCCGATGAGGTTGTCCAACAGGATGGTGAGGGAGGTGTTGACCAGCACGTTGCCCAGGAGGAGCGAGCAGAGCAGGTAGTTGCCCTTGCGCCGGATGGGCTCGATCTTGCGGGCGTAGCGCCTCTCCGTCTCCGTGCCACAGTTCTGGACAATGCGCAGCTCCATGGGGTCCAGGGCCATGAGCCCCAGGTTGAGGCCGGAGAACATGCCCGACAGCACCAACAGCACGATGATGATGAGGATGTGCAGCCAGAGGGGCAGGAACCTCCGGGCCTCTTCCATCATGTAGAGCAGCGAGTCTTGGTCCGTCCACCTCTGCCAGGGCCCATCGGCCCCGGCGCGGGTGCACAGCGCGTACAGCTTGAGCTTCTCGCTGCGCCGCAGGAACTTGGTGAGCACCACCAGCATCCCGGACGTGTTGCCGCGGCTGACGTTGACCAGCTTCTGGACCACCAGGTCCTTGGTGAGCTCGGGGCAGCTGGTGGAGTTGCGAGCGGTCTCCTGGCTCTCCATCTCGGTGAAGGAGATCAGGTTGCTGGGGATGGAGGCCAGCTTCTGGCCGTACAGCCTCAGGTTCACCAGGCTGCCCTCGGACACGTAGATGATGCCGTCCGCGTTAATCCCGCACGACTTGTTGCAGCTCGCCAGCCGCATGCCCAGGATCCTACCCCGCAGGGGGTCGCCCTGGCCCCGGGCCCCCCGCGTCCACAGCAGCAGCACCAGCCACGCCGACGCCACCAGGAGGAGGCGCCCTCGGGCCGGCCCGCCGCCCCGGGGCCCGCCCCCGCCCATCGGCGCCATGTTGCTCCTGTTCCGCCGCCGGCCGCCGATCCTCCCCGCGCCTCCCCGCGCGGCCCTGCTCGACGCCGCCGCCGCCGCCGCCGCTCCGGCCGCTGCTGCCGCTCCGCCGCCGCCGCCGAGCCAACTGCCCGGGCCGCGGGCTTGACGTCAGGTCAGCGCCCCGCCTGCCCCGCCCCGCCCCGCCCCGCCGACCCACGCCTCTCATTTGCATGAGAGGCTCCGCCCCCCCGAGCGCGCGGCTGGGGCGCCAGACCTTAAGGGAGTCCAGGCGCTTAAGGTGGAACGGACGGAGGGAGCTGCTGCGGGCACGGGGCTCCCCCCTCCGCGGCCCCCGGCCCCCCCGCGCGCCCTTTGAGCCCCGGCCCCCGGGCGCTTTCCCTCCCGGGCCTGTCCTGGCGCGCGAGCCCCGCTGCATTCCAAGAGGACCCGGTCTTCGGGCCACACGCACGCCCCTCCCGGAGGTACCTGCCGCCTTCTCTGTGGCTGGAGCGCGTGGCCCTCCTCCGCCCGCCGGACTCGAGAAAAAGACTTTTCCAGGCTTTAAAAAGGGAGGGGGCGCGGGCTGAGGGCCCCGCAGGAGGCCGCGAAGCCCGCGGCGGGCAGCCCTCCTCGTGGGGCATTTTTCCTGGCCTCCTCCCTCCGGGGTGGATCTTTGCTGACCTTGGCCCAAGGCCAGCGGTGGAGCCCCAACCGCCGGGCCTGGGGCTTTGCCAGCGGCTGCCTGGTGTGGGGGAAGGCTGGGCACAAGGAGGGGGCCAGGAATGCCCCTTCCCGGGGGTGGGGGGGGCAGGCCGGGTCGTGGACCTCACCCCCCCCCCACCCCCTCCCCATCCCCGTCATTGAGGGCTGCTGCGAAGCTGGGCAGAGAAACCATCTGCCCGCTGCAGTCCTAGGCGAGAGAGCAAGTCGATGCATCCACAATGCACCACTAGAGAAGCTCTGGCGGAGGAGCGGTTACCTCTTGGGCTGCTAACCTCAGGGTGGACGGTTCAAAACCCCTCGACCCCCTGGGGGAGAAAAATGAGGGTTTGCAGTTTCATAAACCCACAGCAAGTCCAGTCGACATCCACTCAGGTCCTCCTTTTCCCCCCTCCCTCACGCATTTCCTTTGATAATTGATAAATTATTATTACGTTGTCATGTCCCACACCGTCCTTTTGAGATTGATGACGGCAGCGAAGGTACAAATGTGCCCGACACAATGGATGGATGTATGGATTGTGATAAGAGTTGTATGAGCCCCCAATAAAATGATTTTTTTAAAAAATTGACTCAGGGCTGAGCCCCGGTGGCGTCGTGGTTGTGCGCGGGACTGCGGCCCACTGGGACGGAGGTTCAATTCCAGCAGTGGGGCTGGGCCTCCTACTCCCACCACCGGAGAGCAGTGATGCCCCCCCAAAAAAAATTGACTCAGGGATAGGGGTTCCCGGGACATCAAAAGTCCATTTAGACACATAGCAACCTCCCGTGTGGCAGGGACAATTGTGCTACACACACACATATTGCCAGGCCTTTCTCCTCAAGCATCTGGTGGACTTGAACTTCCAACCTTGCAATTAGCACCTGAGCATGCTGACCCATTAATTGCAGCACACAAGGATTCCAACGAGCACAGAATATGTATGAGAGGTAGCTATCCGGATCTCTCTTTTGCAACTGAGGAAATTTTGCATAGACGCAGATCCCAAGTCTCCCGGATTGTCCTTTAAAGAGTGGGTCCTTCATCCAGAGTCCTGCCTTGCCACGGAGCCAGACCGAGCCTCAGCACCTTTTAGAGATTTTCTGATTCTCTCATGACTTCCATTTGGCAAGTTGAAGCCTCTCTCTCAGCCTCAGTTTCGTCATCCGTGAAATGGAGGCCAGCATGCCAACACCAGCTTGTGGGAACGGTGGCCTGAGTGTTGAACAGGACACATCTTTGTGAATGTTCTCTCGGTTTGTAGGAGTCCTGGTCCTGCCTACCAGGACCTGGGTCCCTCACCCAGAATCATGGGTGGGGACTGGCCAGTTGGGACAGCTTGCCTACGGAAATGAGTGGAGAGGCGCAGTGCCAAGCCTAACCCTGCCGGGACTGCTTCCGGGATAGTCAGTCCTTCCTGGGTGTCAGTCCACAGCTATGAACCCCGAGCCGCCAAACCCTCAGGGTGTGTAGGGAAGTGCGTAACTGCCCGCCCCGTTGGCGGAAGGAGCCGGACAAACATCCTTCTAGTCACTGAAGAGGTGTCCCGAGGAGGGCGCCAGGCACTGGTCAGACCGCTGAATCTTGAAGTAAACTGTTTCCTAGCCCTAAACACCGGCGTTTGCTTTTTCTCCTTATTCTGTCTGTCTGTAAAAGCAGCAATGCATAGCAGTCAGGAAGAGTCTACATAGGAAACAAATCGCCAGCCGTGGTTGTGGAGAGGCGGTGTGGCAGCCCATCTAGAACCATCCCTGGCAGGTGCCTCCCTGCTCCCCAGGAAGGGTCTAGCCAGCCAGCTTTTCAGGAAGCAGGACCCTGGGGCCACGACAAGACCAAACCAGGAAGCAGAACCTCTGACTAGCTGTTCTGCCTCTGCTCCATAGAAGGTTCCTGTTGCCCCAGAGTTCGGTATTGCCCCCTCCCACCCCCGATTCCAGGGCTCAGGGACGCTTCGCCCACCTCTTCCTGCTAGCTTGAGGTCTGGTAATCTCCCCAGCCACACTTAAGACATTTTCTGATTCTTGCATAGACCCGTTGGCTATTTTTGTTTTGCCCCTTGCCGACTGTGTACACTCAGAAGCTCTGTCCACATGCAAGGAAAAAGAAGTCGCCTTTGTGATTCTTGGCTTAAAACCGACACCTCTCGGGTGAGGGGAGAGGGGGCTGGAGAGGGGAGCTTGGTGGCTCATCACCCCTTCACTGACCCGCTGGCTTCTGGCAGGAGAAGCCTTCCTATTCAGCCCTGCAGAGTCACTCTGAGGTGGAAGAGATTCCACAGCATGGAGTTTTGCGTTCCTGTCTCCGTGGCAGGGTCGCAGACAGTTGGGATACTTGAGGGCAGTGAGGTTTGAGCTGATCCGTGATTGCACGGACACCCAGGGTTATGCATGGACAGCAGATTCAATAAAGCAAAGGAGTGACATCCTCTTTGGGACCTAACTGAGGACACAGGACTCACTCTGTAAAAGATAAAAGTGGGGGTGGAGGTGGAGGTGGGAGGTTGGGCTTCAAAGAAATGGTCTGAAAACTCCATTCTCTTTTGCTTCCATTTTTCTCCCACTCCCTCTCTCTCTCTTTTTTTTAAAAATTAATCATTTTATTGGGAGCTGTTACAGCTATTATAACAATCCATAATTCAGTTAGATCAGGCACAGCTTTACAATTGCTACCACCAGCAGTTTCAAAGCATTTTCTTTCTTCTTGAACTCTCTGATGTCAGCTTTCCTTTATCCCCTCCTTCGCCTACCCTACACCCAAGAACCCTCATTCTTTTTTGGGGGCGGGGGCATCACTGCTCTCCGGCGGTGGGAGTAGGAGGCCCAGCCCCACTGCTGGAATTGAACCTCCGTCCCAGTGGGCCGCAGTCCCGTGCACAACCACTACGCCACCGGGGCTCAGCCCGAACCCTCATTATTATGGCATTATTTTGCTATATCTTAAACCATCCAATGTAGCCATTCAACTGAAATTCTGATATTTGTCCCCTGGAATGGGGTTATACAGTCATCATTGCTATCAGCTCCCCTTCCCTCCTCTTCCCATACTCTCAGGAAAGCATCACTCCCACGAGTGTTTCTAAAGAGTGATCTATCTTGACTTTCATGCATCGAGCCTTCCTGCCAGCTTTCTGAAGCAAGCCCTCCATCCTGAAAAGGATTTTGTGGTCCCGACTGGAATCCAAACTTTTGTCCCCAATTAGAGCCTTGAACCTTTCCCCATCTGCAGCGGTGAACTGCGTTTGTCTGTCGCCGAGTGGTGGGAGGCAGTGTAGGGAGGTGCTGCAGGGTCCATTCCTGCTCCTTTAACGCTGTCTGGAGAGTAGGGTTACCCCATAGGGTTTTCTACCTTGTCTTCTTCGCTCCAGAACCTGATTGCCAGTTCTTTCTCCCGAGAAGCCCCTGGGTAGGATTGAGCCATTCCATGATCAGGAACTGGGAGCTTCCCTGGTTCTCCACCTGGTTTCCTCATCAAGCCCAAGCTCAAACTCACTGTCGTCAAGTCGTTGTTAGCTACAGGACAGGCCGGAACTGCTCTTGTGAGTTTCTGAGACCCTTTATGGGAGTTGCAAGCCTCATCTTTTGCCAGTGGAGTGGCTAGTGGTTTTGAACTGTGGATCTTGTGGTTAGCAGCACAAGGAGTGACCGCTATGCCAACAGGGCTCCTTCCCAAACCCAAGTCTATTGGTTTCAAGTAAATTCAACCGTGACCAACCTTTGTATGACAGAGGAGAACTGTTTCGAAGGCTGTCAATCCATACAGGAACATTCTGCTCCATCTTTCCCTGGAGAATGGCTTGTAGATTTGAACCACTCACCTTTCAGTTAGAAGCCAAACTTTTAACCACGGTCCCACCAGGACTCCCTGAAGTTGTTGTTGTTGTTGTTAAGTGGCCTTGGGGTTGATTCTGACACATAGAGGCCTCGTGCACACCAGAAATAATCACTGCCCAGTCCCATACTCTCGCCACTCATCTGATGCTTGGCTGGGCACTGACGACGGAGACGAGCAAAAGGAAATCCTTGACAAACAACTTCCATTTTTTACCCATTGGTCTTAAGGCTGTCTACAGTTCCCGTGATGAGAAAGTCAGTTTTCTGCCATGGAGCGTCTGGTAGGTTCAAAGTCCTGACCGTGTGGTTAGCACCAGGAATGACCACAGGATACCCCGCCACACCACTGGGGCTGCTTCAACTCCCTTGAGGGAGATTAAAAAGGCACCACAAGTGAACCACTACCTTGGAGTGGAGACATAGTGCCTTACAGGGCAGAATGGGACTACTCATCAGGGTTCCTGAGGCTCTCAGTCTTTACCGGAGTAGAAGGCCTCATCTTTCTCCAAGAAGCAGCAGGTGGGTTTGAACAGCTGATCTTGTGATGCTCTGCCGAACAGGTCAGCCACGCCGTCACCAGGGCTCCTTGATGCGGAGAGAGAGCTCTATCGATGTGCAGAATCAGGAAGCCGGGCCATTCCTGTGGTTCCTGACCAGGCTTTGAGAGTACCAAGGAGGAAACAGGTGTGAGTCAGAAGGGTCTTTTGGAGCTGCCTGACCCCTGAACATCTCAGAGCATTCCATTCATGAAATCCTGGCACCTGGAAGGTCTTTGAGGGTTTGGGCTCTGTGGCGCCTCCCTCCAGCTGGCCCAAGCTGGGCGCATTCGAGATGCCTTCTTTCATTGATCCAATCCTTTCTGTGCAGGGGAAAACAGCCTTCAAGCTTTCTTGGTCTTTCTTGTCTACCGGACACTGTGCTGATGTTGGGCAGGGCAGGGTGTCCCGTGCTGACCAAAGGTCCTTAGTCAGCCCTGGCTTCTGGTGCTCCAATCCTAGCCTGGGATTCGTAGGCCTCTTCAACTTTGGACTCCCCAAGTTTCAGTTGCTGCTAGTCCTTCTGCTGGTGTTGCTGAGAGCCTGTGGGATATGTCTTGGATCTTGGGGTCTAAGAACTTGGCTGGAAGGGGTGAGGCAACCTTTCAGGGTGAGACAGGAGTATCATCAATACATGCAGTGCCCTGTGGGCTGGCTGGCTGTGCTTCTACAAGACTCCAGGCAACGTCTAGGCCATTAAACTGATGGGAAGGGGCAGTTATCCATGGAAGGAGGAAGTGGATCATTAGCTGAGGTGCTGCCTTTCCCTCAAATCCCAACCCAAGTCCAGCTAGCAAATGGGGATGAGGAGCTGGCTGGGCAGGGCATGCAGGGGACATAACTTCTACCTGAGGCAGACATTCCTCTGAGCCAGAACAAAGGGAGAAAACAGCAGGTCAGAGGGCCCAGGCCAAGTCTGAAAGCGCTCTCCCATCAGGCGGCCTACCGCCAGAGCAGCAAAGGTGAAATGAAGGAAAGGCTGTAGGAACCTGGTTGCTTTCCGACTCCTGTGGTCTTTGAACAAATGTTTCCCTTCTAGGCCGGGACCACAGGAGGCAGGATGCCTCACCATGGGGATCCAGGACAGGCCTGGAGGCCCGACTGGGACTGGGGCTGGACTCTGTCACTGCCAGCCTTGTAAGCTGGGGCTCTGGACGCATCGTAAGCACTTCTCAAGGTGCCTGTGGTTAGAACTCAGGAAACATCATCCGTAATCATGAGGACGATGAAAAACATCGTGGCCAGGAGTCTTAGAGGACGCTTGTCCATTTCTGTAGCTCAGTGGGCCTTGCCAGCCTAATTTTGGCTGCAGGCATCTTGTTCTTTTTTTCTGCTTTCCTCTGGAGGAAGAATAGTCCTTAGAGGAGGAGGAAGAAATGGGTCCGGGGGGAGGAGGGGTCACCTCGGTCTCAATAAGACCCTGTCTGGAGCTGTTGGGGCCATAGTGAGAGGAGGAAGGAGGCCCTATAGAGGTGGGACTCTAGAGTTCTGGCTGAAGAGACTTGCGCAAGTCCGGGAGAGAAGGGCTGAATGGTGTCTCCCCAGGGTCTGTAGCTCAGTGTATAGAAAGCAAACCAACAGACAAGATTGCAGTCAAGGATTTCATTCTACTTGGATCCGCAATCAATGCCCTTTAAAACAGCAGTCAAGAACTCCAGCGCATCACAGCCTGCAAATCTGCTGCGCGAGATCTCTTGGAAGGGGTGAAGGATAGGCACAACAGGACCAAGGTGATTGTGGCAGTCACCTGACCTAGTGTCAATTTGAGGATTAAGAATGTAGGGGTGGAATCTAGTCTGTCAATCTGGAGACAGCCAATGAGACCTCTGTTGTGGGCGTCGTCTTCTGAGAATTCTGGGGAATGTGGTCATTCCTTCTTGGAAGCAGGAGACACTGTCTCTGTCGACCCAACAGACTTTCTACTGAACTCTGACTGCGTGAGAGACTACTCGATTGACAAGGCTGCCTCCCTGAGAGACATCCCTGAGGAGAAGCCACATGGACCTACTCTGAGGTAACCAGAAGGCTGGACTTAGAGAAGCCACGTGGAGACTCCTGCCAGCGCTGAGATGCTTACAATGCCACTGATCCATAAGACTTTCCACCCACTGGCTCATGATCATTCTGCCTTTCCCATCATTGTGTTTCGTGAGCCTGAAGAGGACTTTGTAGATTGCAGTCGGACATATGAGCCAATATTGAACTTTTGGGCTTGATCTGGACTGGGCTGGGATGTTTTCTTAATGTACAATTACCCTTTATATAAAACTCTCTCTTACATGCATATGCATGTTTATGAATTTGTTTCTCTAATCTACCCAGACTCACAGCGCTCCGGACCCAAGCTGTGCTACTTTCCGTCGGCTCACGGGGATATGAAAGTTGGCCGGTCACTAAGGAAGCCACAAGAAGAGTGAATGAATTTGAATTGTGGGGTTGCTAATGAATCCTGAAAGCACTGTGGACCGGACCACAAAAGCAAGCTTGTCTTTGAGGAAGGACCGCCAGCTGGAAGGTTCCTTAGAAGCAAGCATGGCAAGACCTTGTCTCTTGTACTTTGCATATATGATACACACACACACACACACACACACAGCCACGAGTCCATTCTGACTCATAGTGGCCCCACAGGGCAGGGTAAAACTGGGTTTCCTAGAGATTGAAACTCTATGGGCATGGAAAGCCTCACTTTCTCCCATGGCAACACTGGTGGTTTTGAACTCCTGGCTTTGTGGTGGAACATCCCTCGCTTCCGGAGCTCCTCATCAGGAGATGCCAGTCTCAGAAAAGGACATCAGCTCTGGTAGCGTATTGGCCAGAAAAAGAAGTGGGAAGCTATCATGAAGGTGAATGGACGGGATGGCAAGAAGATGGATGTGGATGGACACAGCGGTTGCTTCACCACACTGAATCCTGGGTGGGACCCAGGGCCAGGCTGGGTTGCCTTCTGTTGTACGTTGGATGTTAGTGAGTCAGAACTTAACGATCCCAAGATGCATATCAGAATTCTGAAGCTTACACCTGCAGAAGGAGCCCCGGGGGTTGCTTCTTGTGAGGGCAGCAGTTCGAAACCACTAGCCGCTCTGTGAAAGGGGAGTAGAAAGGGGAGTGTTTCTACTCCAGGGGGAGTTATCAACCCACAGGGGAAACTGTCGCTGGCGCGATGAGTCAGACTTAAGCGGTTGGGTTTTTGGTGTAGGGCTGTACAGTTCTTTGCTATGTTGACTAGGCCACTTCAATGCAGGGTGTGTTGAAACCTAACCAATTTTGAGATTTAAAAGCAGATTAGGCCCTTAAACAAGAAAGCACGCCTTGGGGGAAGATAAGTTCCTGGTGGAGATACTCAGGGCCTAGGAAAATGGAGGCTAGGCTTTCCCCTTCGGAGTGAGGACCAGAGAAAAAGCTGGTGTTCTGAATGCAGACGTTTCACCTCCTGGACCATGAGAAAACGAATTTCTGTTCACCAGATCACCCACTTGTGGGCTTCCTCGTTTTTTTTAATTGCAAAAGTAATTAAAGTTTATTTTTTACATCATTTTATTGGGGGCTCATACAGTTATATCATTTTATTGGAGGCTCATACAATTCTTATCACAATGCATACATATTCCATTGTGTCGAGCACTTTTGTACATTTGTTTCCCTCATCGTTTTCAAAACACTTGCTTTCCACTTGAGCCCCTGATATTTGTTCCTCGATTTTTCCTTCCCTCCCGCTCCCACCTCCCCCATGAACCTCTGATAATTTATAAATTATTATTATTTTGTCATATCTTTTTTTTTGGGGGGGGGGGGGGAACATCACTGCTCTCCGGTGGTGGGAGTAGGAGGCCCAGCCCCACTGCTGGAATTGATCCTCCGTCCCAGTGGGCCGCAGTCCCGCGCACAACCACTACGCCACCGGGGCTCAGCCCCTATTTTGTCATATCTTACACTGCCCAATGTCTCCCTTCACCCAGTCCTTCGGTGTCTGTCCCCCAGGGAGGAGGCCATATGTAGATCTTTGCTATCTGTTCTCGCTTTCTACCTCACCTTCCCTCCACCCTCCCATTATCGCCCCTCTCACCAATGGTCCTAAGGGGTTCTTCTGGACTGGATTCCCTGGGTTTCTAGTTCCTATCTGTACTCGTGTACATCCTCCGGTCCAGCCAGATTTGTAAGATAGAACTGGGATCATGATAGTGGGGGGAGAGGAAGTATCCAAGAACTAGAGGAACATTGTATGTTTCATTATTGCTACACTGCACCCTGACTGCCTTGTCCCCTCTGGTCCTTCTGTGAGGGAATGTCCAGTTTCCCACAGATGGGCCTCAAGTCCCCACTCTGCACTCCCCCTCATTCACAGTGATATGATTTTTTGTTCTTTGATGTGGTCAAAGATTCCCTCAACACCTCATGATCAGCCAGGCTGCTATATTTCTTCTATGTGGTCTTTGTTGCTTCTCGGCTAGATAACCACGTCTTTATCTTCAAGCCTTTAAGACCCCCAGACTCTTCGTCCCCTGATAACCAGGCACCATCAGCTTTCTTCGCCACTTTTATTTATGCACTCCCTTTGTCCACAGCAATCATGTAGGGATAGGCTGATGTGCTTCTTCCATGTGGACGTTGTTGTTTCTCAGCTAGATGGCCTCTTGGTTATCTTCAAGCCTTCAGACCCCAGGTGCTGTATCTTTTGGTATTTCTGTTAAAGCACCACTAAGAAACAATGCTAGGAAGTGCCTTAGTTAGGGTTTAGAGACCTGTCAGTGCATCAAGGCAAGACTTGCTAAGGGAAATCCAGGGTCTCTGGGCGCTCAGAGGGGTCGGCAGGCCCTCATGTCTCTTTCCATATGCTGCCGTCAGCCCTGTGTGTAAGGATCCCTGGGGCACAATGGGTTATGAGTTGGGCTGTTAACAGCAAGGTCAGCAATTCGAAACCACCAGTTGCTCTGAGGGAGAAAGAGGAGGCTTCGACTGCCATAAAGAGTTACAGCCTCGGTAACCCACAGGGCAATTCTGTCCAAGTCTCAGAGGGTCGCCCTGAGCCGCCATTGACTCGATGGCAGTGAGTTTGAGGTTCTTAGTTTGGCCCCCTTGGGTGAGATAGCACCCTTTGCCCCAAGACTAGAGACCCTGGCATGCTTTTCCCCTGCCTCCCCAAATGCAGAAGCTCCCCATTTTAAGAGGGCAATTATTCATCACTAGAGAAAAAAAACAAAAACAAACAGGGAAGAGCAAGATAGCAGACACTGAGGAGGTACCGATGCTTAAGAACCATTTTTAGAGTCACTCTCCGTAGTCCCTGACCTCTTTTCTAAGTTGGTAAATGGGAAAAGGTTATAGCGAAAAATGCCAGGAGCTGAACATGCTTCAGGAAGACAACGCCATCTTGGATGAGCAGTGCCTAGGGTCTTAGAAGCTTGTGAACAACAACAAAAACAAAAGATAGCTTGTGCATCTAAGGTGCACCTATTGGGCTCGTCCCATCCGGAGGAAAGGAGAGCCTTGCAAATAAAGAAGAGAAATAGAAACAACAGTTCGATGGACTAAGGAACCAAGCAAGCATCAGAGTCCACACCCCTGAGACCCGAAGAACTAGATGGTGCCCCCAAATCACTGCCAGCTGCCGTGAAAGGGATCCCATTAGGTGGGAGCAGATTGGGTGGTACAAAACTCAAAGATATACAAGAGACTTGTTGCATAGAGGCTGGTAGAACCCTCAAGACTGTGCCTTTCAAGGCACCCTTCAGGTCTGGGGCTGAACTCGCTTCTATGTTAGAATAAAAAGCCATTTAAGATCAGAAGAGCCTTGGTGGCCTAATGGGTGGGCCGTCTGAAACCACCAGGTGCTCTGAGAAAGAAACGAGGCTTTCTACTCTCCTGGAGGGTCACGGTCTCAGAAACCCACAGGGCAGTTCCCCCTGCCCTTCAGAGTGGCTGTGTGTTGGCGGACTCTTGAAGGTAGGGAGTTTTACGATCAAAAGGGCAGCATCTATCCAAAGACCCTGGTCAGAGGGTTAGGAAGAAGGAGGCGTGGGCACAGGAAACACTGGGAAAGGAGAGTCAGCAATGGCCTATGGAGGGGATGGCTGTGGGTGATTGAAACAAAATATGTGTCTGCTGGTGTGTATGAAACCGAGGCTGTTCTTTGTAACTTTCCTCTAATTCACAGTAAAAAGGGCTTGTTTGCTTTTTGTCAGCTGCATACTTTACCGCCAGTTGTCATCGGTCAGCATAGAATATACTTCAGAAGATATTTCAGAAAAAAGAAAAGTTCCCCTCTCCTGGCTCCAGTGCCCAGAGATGATGCTTCTGTCAGCCTTTCCACCCTCTTCATTGCCTCTTTTCCCTACTCTGGACCGAAGGCCATCTCCAATTGGAGGAGTTTCTTACAGGTCCGAGCAGAGTCTTCCTCATCTCTACATCCAGACTGCTCAGCGGTCCAGATAGATTTTGGGAAATGAACCCACCCATTAAAAAAGAAGTAAGAGTGAGAGGAAGGGGCTTCAAAAGCTCATGTAAAAATGAAAGGAGAAGGCATGGAATTTTTCCCAGAATTTTTTGAAGGGGTCATGATGAGGAAATAAGGAGAATTTAGCCAGTGGCCTTGTAAACCAAAAAAACCCCACACAGAATGTTAAGACCATCAAGTCACCTCTGACTCAGAGCAATCGTGCAGTGACTGAATAGGGCAAGGTGGAAGTGCTCCTCTGAGTTCCCAAGATGATCGTGTTTAAGGGAAGAGAAGGCTTCATTCCTGGAGGGAGTTAAAAAAAAAAAAAAAAAAAGGAGGAGCTGGAACCAAGGGCTCAAGTGGAAAGAAGATATTTTGAGAATGATGATGGCAATAAATGGACAGATGTGTTTGGCATACAACGGATGGATGGATTGTAATCAGAGATGTACGAACCTCTAATAAAATGAATAAAAAAAAGAAAAAGAAAACTTCATCCATGCATCCCCAAGTGCCCTTGACACACACACACACACACACACACACACACACACACACACACAGTGGCAGGTGGTTTCAAACCGATCACCTTGGGATTAGCGGCCCACCACAACTAAGACTCCTTAGTGCTCTTCTATATGTGAGTACATAAAATTATAACTGAGAAAACTTATTTATTTATTTAAATTTTAAAAATTCTTATCGATGTGTGTGAGAACAAGCGTCCCTGGGCTGCTACAAGAGACTAGCAGACAGGGATAGAGAAGAAACAACTTTACTTTCAGCCGGGGGAAGGACAAAATAGCCCCCCAAGCAGCTATATTGTAGTCTAAACCCTGCTGTAACTGGGATCAAACTTTTATGAGACTCTGTTGAACTCATGGTACCGTCCCTGTTCTGTTTCTGAAAAAGGACGAATCTAGATTGGACCAAAGTGAATGTCTCTCTGGGCTGATCCACGGGGTGCAAGCTGGGATCTGCTGGGAGGCTGCAGCACGTTCAGCTGGAATTCCCTTCCAGGACGCCCCTGAAGCCTGGTGGGTGTTAGAATGCGCTCTATGCAAATGGCACGCCCACCCCGGAACCCGGTTCACGCATGGCATTAGGCCATCTGTTCGTCAGTTCCTGATTCCTGAACCTCGGTGACTCCCAGCCCCACCCGAAAGCGAGCCAGCCCTGGAGATCTTCATTCTCCAGCATCCAGGATTCCGCACTTCCGTCCTGAACGATGGCCAAGGGCACCACATGCCCAGCGGACGGCCCATAACCAGAACCTCTCACTGGGACGCGGGCCCTTATCTATAACACCGCTGTCCCGGTGTGAATGTCCAGAAGTGTAATTCCTCAGGACAGCCAACGAAGGGCTCACAGCTGCCTTTTGTAAAGTTAAAAGCAAGATCAGATGTTGTGCACACCTATTATTTAATCCTGATCCACTTCCGGGTGCTCTTCGTCCAGCCATGGTATCTCCCCTTCCTCTAGGATCTTCTCTCCATTTCTATGGAGCCTACCAGAGATGGACAACTGACCGGGCCTGGACAAGGTCACATCACTTTCTTGAGGGTGGACAGAAAAGTAAAGGGTCAGTCTGGGTTTAATTTGGGGCTGGGAAAATGTCTGGGTGTAGAAGCCTCAGATGGTCTGGTCCTGTGTCCTCTTCCCCGTCTTTGGACTCCACCACAGTCCTACGGGGGGCACCGTTACTAATCTCCTTTTACAGAGAAGAGAGCAGACATCGGGGAAGATTTGAGAACGGCTCAAAATCACACCAAAATTCTTTCCGTATTGTCCAACCCTGTCTTGATCCCAAACCTTCCTTACCTCGGGACTGTGCTGCCCTTCAAAGGGTGGAGATTAAATGACTCAAAGAACAGCTGA
>PVJH01038584.1:0-17066 GCA_004026705.1 Nesogale talazaci | reverse complement strand
GAGGGGAGGAGAGACCAGAGGAAGAGGGGAAGGAATGGATAAGCCGATACTAGGGGCTAAAGGGAAAAAGGTGGACGATTGGAGAACAATAATAGAAGTGGACATGTGAGGGTGCTTGACGAGTATGCTTATTTATATATTGTGAAAAATGATGTATGAGCCCCTAATAAAATGATTGGAAAAAAAAATCAAGCAACCAAATTATTGTGAAGGGGAGGGGAAGTAGTGGAGATCCAAAATCCATCAGCAAGTTCACCCATTCAAGACCGGATAAACTCAGGGTCCATCTGCAATGTGTTACGTAACTCATTGCAACACCCCTGGCCACCACCAAGAAGAGATGGAAGCAGAGCAGATCCTTTGGTCCCAAGCTCCTTGCGCTGGGGACCTCCTAGACCCAGGAGACACAGAGCTGTAGCAATGAAGAGATTGAGAAACTACAACGGAAAAATGGTGGCTGTAGAAGCAACCCAGCAGGAGAGTGGTGGTCTTTATAGCTCATGAGGTAAGAGAATTGAGTCTTTCCTGGTCAAGGTTTACTTACAGAATACAGGGTCTTTAAGTACTGACTGGAGGAACTAAAGAGCTTTGTAAAGCTTGCTAGAGCAAGGCAGAGACCAGGCCAACCCAAGAGGTCTTAAGATCTGAAAGCCAAAAAGGCTGAGCCACAGAGAGACCCACCTACCTGTGGACACACCTGATAAGAGACTGTTCTGATCAAATAACTGTATTCAGAGCATCTCTTGGTTCTAAACTGCAACCTGTTACTTCCCTAATGTGCCCCGAAATTGTCAGTACTGACTGGATTTGCATGACCACTTCAGCAAATGAGCACACTCAGTAAAGCAGAAGGCAGTGTCATGGGACAGATGGCTGGTGTCAGAATTGGTTAAAAGTCTAGAGAGGAGGTTGTCCAGTTCATAGGAATCAGTCTTAGGTGCCTGCTGATGGTAATTCTCTCTCACTGTTGTGAAGTGTGAGAAAGACAGATAACTGTACCATGCCGTTTACACAGTAGTACTAACTATACATGGTAGGGTTTTGTTTTCTCAACTCTTCAAAAATTATTACCATACTTAAATTTTTCTTTGTGGTGGTTGTGGTAAGAACATATAAATGCAAAGAACATATAAACATAGACCAACCCAACAGCTATGTATCCTTCAGGAACATTACCTGCAATCATTTTCACCCTCCTTTCTGAAGACTCCTCCATAAATGAAAATATACTGCTCCCTAAGGCTGCTATCTAATCTTTTGAATTGCTGTTGTCTTTTTGATACCATATTGTTCATAAAAGGGCTTAATTCTCAAGGCTGGCAGTTTTCATGAGTTAAGCTAACATACTGTCTGCTTTCAAGATGACTTCAGGAGACATTATTGGTTTAAAGATTATCTCAGAGCAATAGTTTGAGTGATTCATGTAAACTCCATGACACCAGAAAGCCTGCAGTTCAAGAGAATGGGAAATTCTGTTCTGCATTTCCCCTCCTATGGCCAGGAGTACTCTAGAGAATCCTTAATCAAAAATGTTTAGTAACGGGCTGAGCCCCGGTGGCGTAGTGGTTGTGCGCAGGACTGCGGCCCACTGGGATGGAGGTTCAATTCCAGCTCCACAGGGGCAAAGGATGGGCCTCCTACTCCCACCACCAGGGCAGGGATGCCCTAAAAAAACAAAAAACAAACAAACAAAAATGTTTAGTAACAAAAGCTGGTGGGTGGGTGGACTCCTAACTACACGGTCAGCAGTTCAAACCTACCTGCATGTTCCAAGAAAGAAAAATGAGGCTTTTTCCTCCCATAAAGATTTAGAATCTTAAAAAAAAAAAAAAGATTTAGAATCTTATAAGCCCCAGGAAGCAGCTCTACTCTGTCTTCCAGCATCACTATGAGTCAGAATTGACGCCATGGCATGGGGACTTGGTTTGGGCACCAGCTGTTCTTCGGGTGTTCTGACAAAGGTAGAAGTTGTTCATGGAGGCCTTTCACCACCATTTCATGAACTGCCCCTGCTTTGCCTGGCCATTTCTTCCTCCATTTCTCCAGGTAAATTGTGCCTTGGATGGTATTATGCAATCTCTTTAGATGGAAAACAGAAGCACTAACCACATTATGAGGCCAATTAACTGGGATGTCTCAGGAAACCATGACCCTAAACCTCCAAACCAATGATCCAAATCCTGTGAAGTTTTGATTGTATGTACACAGAGTCAGCAGCTGCTCTGTTTTGTTTTGTTTTGTTTGGGCAGGGAGTAGGGGGAGGTTCTTGCTGTAAACATATGTATCACACACGTTTTGCCAGTTGAACTTTTTTACAGGTATACAACTGATTAATAATTACAGCCATCTCTGAAAATGATATTTGTTCATTGGTTAATTGCTCACTACCTCACTGGGTTGTAAGTTTCTGGTGTTTTGTTCTCTATTATACCTTCTAGTACATTAGCTGCTTAATCACAGAAAGTGCTCAATCAATATTTGTTGAGTAGATGAGGTAGATACTATTGTTATTCCCCATCACATCCAATGTTGTTCCTAGCTAGGTATGGCTATTAAAATGTACCCACTTAGGTCTATCTAATCCTGACTCATGGTGACCCTTCAGGACAAAGTAGAACTGTTTGCTCGGATTCCCGAGGCTGTAAATATTTATAAGAGTAGACAGCTCATATAGCCAAGCTGCACACTTTGCTGTGAGCATCCCAGTGAGTAACCCATACACAATCAGGGTTCCTGCTTATATTTAAATATAAGCTCATTAAAACTGCTGTCTGCAGAATGCATGTCCACCCTTGAGCCCTCACTGGGATCTCACCAGGAGAGTGAGACCTGTGACATAGATTCCAAGCTGTAAGAGCATCTGGGATATGAAGTCTGGCTTTCTCTCTAGCATGCAATATAGAATATTATGAGTGAAATTGGAGTTGGCTGAGCCAACCTATTTGTTATTATATTACACAATCCTGAGGTTCTCTGGTTTGGCCAGAACTTTTCTACATGGAAACTACTACTTCCCCAGGCAAACTACAATGGCTGGTCATTCTATGAGGCAGTCAGGGTTAGAGCCCCTGTAAATTCTTAAATCAAAAGCATGCCTAAACCATGAATAAAAATGATAACTACTTGGTGGTGAAGGAGGGGGCAAAGAGGAAGGGGGAAAATGAGCTGATTCCAAGTGCTCAAGTAGAAAGAAAATGTTTTGAGAATTATGATGACAATAAATGTACAAATGTGCTTGACACAATGGATGGATGTATGGATTGTCATAAGAGTTGCATTAGTCCCCAATAAAATTATATATATATATATATGTATATGTGTGTATCCATGTCCTCTTTTACATTCCATGTGCTAGAATGCTTTCAAACATCTTCACATGACAGGTCATAGCTGAAACTTCAGTATGAGCATCCATGTTATTTCTTTTGACAGTTACTCTTTTTCATCACAGTGTCTTTCATTTTTCTGCCACTTTAAACAGTCTGCATTTGCTTATTTACTTGGCTGTTTGCTGTCTGCCTTCCCCAGCACCCTCTACACAGAGCCTGTATACCATGAGGCTTCTGACATTTCCCCTCCTTGTTCATCATGTGCCTTGACTTGGCTAATACATAGTGTGCATCATTTCAAAATATATGCTGAATAAACATACAAAATAGAGATCACTATAGCTGGGGGTTAATTTTTTAAGGGGCTAAAAGGGATCTTTGCAAAACAAAGAATGAAAGATGTTAGAGTGCCAAAAAAAATTACAGCAAGAATAAAGGAACTCCGTCATGATTACTAGAGACAGTGTTGTCTGTAGTATCACAGCATGTGTTTGCACCCATGGTGTACAATCCACAAGGAAATGGAGATACACTGCCTTTTAGAAACCACTGTAGTTGAGTTTAGACATGTTATCAGGAAACATCAGACTCTGGAAAAAGACATCAAGCTTGGTAAAGTAGGTCAGCAAAAGGGAGGTGGGCAGGGAGACCCTCGATGAGATGTGTTGATACGACGGCTGCAGCCGTGGATTCAGACATAACCGCTGAGAGGCGAGGTGTCACAGGAGCAGGCAGTGCATTGCCCTGTTGTACATGAGATGACGGTGAGTGGGCCAGCGCAGCACCAGCTCACAGGTGAAGCAGGAAGTGTGCTAGTTCTGCAGTCCCCCGACCGGCACTCAAAGACCTGTCACACCCTTCCACTGTGTGAACTTGGACAAGTTCTTAGTCCTCCCTAAGCTTTAGTTCCCTGACATGGAATATGAGGTTAATGACAGTACTCTGATCAAAATAACATGACAGCATTCATACTTAGTATAGCATAGGCCACGTAAAGATCCAGTAAATGTTGGATGACGTGACATAGAGTTTTGCTGTACATAGTTCATAGAATGAAGCCCAGTGTTTATGGTCACTCTAATACAGCCTATCAACTCTTTAGACAGTAATACTGTGTCCACTTCACCAGAGTATAATTAATAGGTGTGTCAGGAAGTTTGTTCATGTGGGTGTGTTGTATTCCTGCACACACAGTTATTACTAATACTGGCAGCTGTTGATGCTGCATTTCTCCTCAGAAGGTTGACCCCCCCCCAAAAAAAAATCTTAGATAAGCATAACAAGTATTTTTGGTAATAGTGTCTGAAGAAAACACTACCACCAGGGAGAACAACAAGGAATCTAGAAGAACAGTAAGAGGAGTCTACTATCTGGTCAGTTACTATGAAAGACTTATCACCTGAGAAACTGGGCTTGCAACCTTTTTGTAGTTTGATCTGGGGGCTAATGTTTCTTGTAGTTGTTTGGTTTGTACAATGAAGAGGGACAGGGTCATTTCTATCAAGAATCTACCTAGTATTTATTCAGTGCCTACCATAATTGTATAATGGGGTAGCCCAAATGACCTTCTCTACAGCCCTGCCAACACTAGTCAACTTCTATTCAACTTTGTGATTCAATTGTAAATTCATTTCTCAAGGCTAGGTCATCTCACTTTGGTATATGCCTCTATTCTCCTGGGAGTCTTGGCTTTGGGTTTTTTTTTGGAGAGGTTTTAGGTTTACAGAAAAGGTGTGCAGAAAGTAGAGTTCCCTTCTACCCCCTTTTACCTGCACAATTCCTCCTATCTTTATGTCTTAGATCTGTGTGGGACATTCCTTGCAATTGATGAACAAGTGTGGACACATTTTTCTTCACATGACAGTACACAGTTTGCAGTAGGTGTACTCCTTGTGCTATGCATTCTTATGGCTTTTGGCAAATGTTTAAAGTTGTGTGGCCACCGTTGGAGTATCACACCAAGTAGTTTTTACTACCCCAAAAATGGCCCGTGTTCCATCTGTTCATTCCTTCCCTCTTCCCCTGGCTCATGACAACCAGTCTTCTTTTCACTGCTTCTGTAGTTTTGCCTAAGAGTTCTGGTGGTGCAATAATTAAGTCTGGAGCAATCTACTCCTATCTAATTGCCACTGAAAAACCCACACAGTGACAGCTCAACTCTGTAATGTGAGGTCCCTGTGAGTGGACAAGGAACTCAAGTGTCACCAAACACCACCGTTTTGCCATTTCCAGATTGGAGTATACACGCCATCCTCACTTAACCACAAGGAGCAAGTCAATAAGTGAAAACCGGCATTAGGCAAAGAGGAGCCTAGCTGATCACAAATGGAGGGTGACTGCTTCATTGCAGAATGGCCCGACCTGGTGCCCCACCCAAGCGCCGTAGAACCACAGCCGTCATCTCCAGCCTTCACCTTGCCTTACACCTGCCCCAAAGAGTAGACCGACCTTTCGTTACTACCCTGAGTACAAAATATCAGATGAGATAGTTGGTGAATGAAGAATACCTATCGGTGGCTCTGTCAGACGCCTTCCTTCATGTAACAGTGTGCCTGTGAGGTTTCTCCATGCCTTTCTATAGCTTGGTGGTTTAATTTATGTATAGCTATACCACCATTTGTTTAGTCATCCACCTACTGAAGGACATCTTGGTTGCTTCTCATGTAACCAAGCAATTATGAATACAGCTGCTAGAAACATTTCTCTGCAGACTCAAATGTTTATATGCATGTATGTTTTCATCACACTTGGGTAAGAGTCTAGCACAATATTTCTCAAAATGAGAACAATGTCCCTTGAAATGACTCAGGAGGGCTGCGACAGCAGATGCCTACACTTTATTCTGGCTTATGGACTAGAGTACAAATGTTTTCAATGGCCAGAAAGGTGGGGGAGGGGACACTGATTTTTTTTTTTTTCTGAAAAGGCAGTCCCAGTAAATTTGGGAACCTGTGATCTAGAATGAGTGAGAAAGTCCAAGACTGTCCTCCAAATCAACTGTACCATTTTATATTCCCACCTGGAATGAGTGAGCATCTCTGTGACCCCCTCCCTCCCCCTTGCATTCGGTATGTCTTATGTCCATACTTTGGATTTTAACTATTCTCATTAGTGTGTAGTGCTGTCTGTCATCATTTGTTTTACGGTTCCTTTAAGGGTATGTGATGAGCATTCTTTCATATGTTTATTTGCTATGTGCATATCTTTTTGGAGAGGTTTTTGCCTAGATCGCTTTCTGTTACTTATAACAATTAAAACCCATTTTGTAATTGGGTTCTAATTGCTATAATTATAACTTGCATTTTAAGAGTTCTTTAGCATATCATAGACATAGATCTTCAATCAGATAGGCATCTATTTTTCCAGTCTGTGGCTTGTCTCTTCCGTCTCTTAACTGAGGCTTTTGAAGAGCTTTTGTTTTTTAATTTTAATGAAGTTCAATTTGTCCAAATTTTCCCTTTATGGATAAGGCTTTTTGTGTTGTTATAACGTTATAACTAAGAAGCCATTGCCAATCCCAAGGCCACCTAGATTTTCCTCTGTTGAAATCCTAGATTTAGGTCTGTGAACAATTTTGAGGTGTTTTGGTTTTTTAAGATGTAAGGTCCGTGTTGAGTCTTTCCTTTTGTTGCATAGGGACGTCCAGGGTTCCAGAGCCATTTGTGGAAGCACTTACCCTTCCCTCTTGAGTAGCCTTTACTCCTTCAGAATTGCTGGCTATGCTGGGTCTTTGACCTTTCACGTAAACTTTGGGATTAGCCTGTCGATATTCACAAAGTACTCTCTGGGCTGTGGTCTTTATTTGATTTGTGCTGAATCTATAGATCAAATTGGGAGGAATTAACATCTTGGTAATACCAAGTCTTCCAATCTCGGAACATAGAATATATCTCCATTTAATGAATTTTGTTTATAGTTTTCATGATATAAGTTTTATACACATTTTTGTTAGCTATATACCTTAAGTATTTCAGGGGGGGTTTGGCTGCCAATACAGTTCTATACCAAGAGCGCTGGTGGCGCTCTGAGAGAAGTTCGGAGCTGCTAACTGCTTTCGTCAGTGCAAACCCACCAGCTGCTCTGGGGGAGAAGGAGGAGCTCTCTGCTCCCTTCAGGATTCGCCAGGAAGACCCCACAGAGCTTCGCTTTGCGTCAGAATCGATGCACTGGCAGTGTACATAGTATGTACATATTTTACATTTCAAATTCCAGTTCATTGCCACTACCTAAGAAAACCATTGACTTTGGCATACTTAATTTGCCGTGCCATTATTGCTTATTAGTACTGCTTTTCCTTGATTCTGTCATCTGGGAATAAAGACAGTTTTTTTCTTCCTTACCCAACTATATGCCTTTTATATCTTTTTCTTTAGTTGGATTAGCCAGAACTTCCAGTATGATGCTAAGTAGGAGCAATGAGAAGGGACATCCTGGTCTTATTCTTAATTTGAGAAGCATCTAGTTTCCCATCCTTAAGATGCATTTAGGTGCAGCTGGAAACAAACAAACAAAAGCACATCTTGGCAGGAAGGGGACATTTGGCTTTCTGTTTAATGGTCCTTGAAGAGAGCGGAAAATTAGACTACACCATGCGTTGATTAGACTGACATAGACAAAGTGACATGGCATACATCCACCAGAGAGGGATGGGAACTTGCTCCGATGGGCCGGGAACAAAAGTTCCTGGAAGCATGCGAGCACCCTACTTTTAGAGAACTTCTCACAACAACCCAATCGGACAGCGTAGACCTGCCCCTATGGATTTCTGTAAAACTTTATCATAGAGCCTCATCTCCTGCCAATGGACTGGGGGTTTCAAGCTACTTACCTGGAACTTGGTTTCACAGGTTGTTAGGTGCCAGCAAGTGGGTCCCAAACCATAGCAGCCTAGGTACAACAGAACAAAACACTGCACTTCCCTGTGGAGATAAAAGCCAAGAACATGTAAGATCCAGTGCACTCTGATAAAGGATTTAGGTTTGGTGTAAATTATGGCATAAGCAGTTTGTCATCAGCTACTAACCTCAAATCGGTGGTAGCGTGAACCCACTCCTCAGCCGGGTGGAAGACAGGCCTGGTGAACTGCTGCTGTGCAGTCCTAGTAAGGAAACTGCTGTGCACTTAGGGGAAGAGAGTCCCGGAATTTAGCTACGAAATGTCAGGATCAGATCTGCTTTTTCGAAAGATTATTCTTTTTTATGTGAAACCCAAGGAGAATAAATCTTGAAAAGTTTATGTTATTTTTCCTGTGTGCTTTCTTTCACATGTGTATACCCCTGCATTTCCCATTGCCGAAACTGAAGACTTTCTTACCCTCGAACTGGCTACCAGTCCTATAGATTTTGCCTTCAAATAATCCCTCCCCAACGAATCCCACTCTTGCCCCTACTGAGTCTGTTATCTCATTTTATCTGGTTTCTTGCAATAGTCTTCCCTGGGCTTCTTCCTCGAATTTATTCATAACAGTCTAGTGGGGATCCTTCCAGAATGCACTCGGAGTACTTGGAAGCGTAAGCCTCTTCTGGAGTCAGCAGTGGCTCCAGGGTGGGAAGCTCACCTTTCATAAAGAACCAGATTTGACTCTGGACCAGTGCACCCCAAGTGCAGTGGAGAACTGTGTTTCTACAATCTCCCATGGTGTTTCCTTGAGGTTTCCAGACTAGGATGGGAATAGAAAGAAAGTCCTGCCCATCTCCTTCTGAAACCCAGCCAGGGAAAACCCCAGGGCTCACAGGGCACTGTGCTTGGGGTCAGCATGCTTCGGGGGCAGCCAACAAACAACAGACCTCTTCCAAGGTTTCCCTTGACCCTCAGTCAGATAAAGCCCAGACTCTTCTGTGGCGCCACCTGGCCTCGCCCGTCATATCCCTCGCCTCCCTTCCTGGGCTGTGATTCCACTTTGATGAACTGGCAGTTCCCCAACCTGCTAGGCAGTTTGGATTCTCTCCAACCTTCCCTCCCTATTCACCAGAAGAAAATCCACTTTTATTCAAAAGGCAGCTGAAGAGTCATTTCTTGACTGAAAACTCCCTTTAACTACAACCTTCATACCACTTACCCTCCCCCTCACCCCCCCCCCATCATTGCTCATTCTCAGGTCCTTTGGAGCTACCTCTCACCACATCAGGAACATACTTTGAATATTTGACTCTCTAGGTATAGGTTATATACATCACAACCCTGTTTTCAAAATGGTTGTTATTGTCTTGCTTTTTAAATTATTCCCATAGTGATTATAATTATCATCAGTGTGCAGGATTCCTGTGCTTCAAGCCTGCTGGATCCGTCTCTAGACCCAGTCTATGAATCTGCATTTTAAACATTTCCTAAACTACTGATAATCATGTTTCTTGATCGAGTGCTGGTTACATGAGGTACTCATTTGTGCAAAAGTTACTGAAATGTGCTCTTGGGAGATGTACTGTTCTGTATGTTACTTTTCATTGTAAAGTTTAAGAGAGACTCCCTGTACATGAGATCCGAGAACCATGGACTGATTAAACTAGAAATCCCTGAAAGGGGGGGGGGGGGGTAAAGCCACCTGTTTTGTTGTGTTCTCAGCATCTGGTTTAGGACCTTCCTGTTGGTAGGTGCCACCGGCTCAAATCCAAGTCAACCCTGAGTGCAGCTGAAGGAAGGTCTGCGCCAGCCTCGCAGCGTGCCTGTGAGTGAGCCTATGGATGAAGCCGCTGTGTCAGTCCGCCTTGTCGGGGCCTTCCGCTGTCTCGCCGACCCTCTGCTTTTTCAAACATGCTTGCTTTTCCAGGGGCTCGTGTGTCCTACTAACATGTCCAAAGTGCAGGGGACAAAGTTTTGCCATTCTTGCCTTTTCAGAGCAGTCTGGCTAACTTTTTTCCAATTTGTTCGCCCTTTACCTACAACAAAGCACACAGTAAAGGATTGTTAAACAAGTGAATGAAAGAAACAAGTAGCTGGTGGATTCCTTTCTCCTTCACTCTCTTCCAAACATTCCTTCCACGTGCCTGCTGGACCACCTGATACCTGGTGTCTCACACCCAGGCCCCTAATAACACCCCCGAATAAACCCGTGAGATGGCGTCTGACTTCCTCCCCACCGTGCACAGGGTCTGACGGACCCAGTGTGCCAGCACAATAAGGAGAAAGCCGGTGTAGGACGTTCTGTCCCTAGAGCCAGTCACATCTGCCCTGTCTGGGTCTGAGCCACCTGGATTAGGACTCCTTACTATGCATAGGAATCAAGCTGGAGGCAATAGGTCCCTGGAGGTACTGCAGTGCCAAGCCGCTGTTGGCATCTCCAGTGTGCACAGATCCTGGTGGAATGTCACTTAAATTGTTCATTCAGTCATCATTTATAACCAAGAACTCCCTGAGGCCAGAATGATAGATAACATGTACTGCCTTGGTGGGGCTTAAGTTCTAGTGGGAAAGACAGGCAATTAAATAATATCGATCATGTGTATGGTACTTAGGATGATATGCTGGGTACTACTTTTTTACATTTATTAACTTACTCTTGGTGTATGTTAGCTCATGACATCACTGGAAGAACTCAGGGTGGTGTTCTGTCACCATCATCACCCCCACTTTACAAATGAGAGGGCTGGTGCGTTACAGAGTTAACGAGCATCCTGATAAGGGTCATGAAGGCACCCTACATAGGGAGCGGAAGAGAAGGTATTTATATATGTGAGGTGGAAAGGGCCAGCAGAAGAGAAAGCTGGAATGTAGTAAGCAAAAAGTTCTGGGTGACGAGAATTTCAAGTGACAAACAGCTGACAGAAAAAGGATAGCCATGTTTTTGACTACAGGTGGCAGCCAGGGTAGAGGTCACACAAGAAGCCCAATATAAATGAGATGGGAGAAGTCGGCTTGGTCCAGTTCACTCATTTTTTCCATTCTTCTCTTCAAATAATGTGATCAGCCAAAGAAAGAGAGGGTTGGGGGAGGGGGGAAATTAGGTTTTCGTTCTATTTCACTCCAAATAACCTCAACCACTTCTCCGTGACTGTTTCCATATGTGAACAAGAAGTGGAGGAACCAGAACTTTCAGGTGGCGCCCATCTTCCTAAAGCCTTAGTTCTGGGTTGCCAATCAAGCAAATCACACAAACCCTGGATGCCAGTGCATTGAGGCCCAGCTGCCCCGAAGAGGTGGGAGAGATAAATGATAGAGAACAATACAGTTCTGAGCTGGTGTTTGACCTGTTAATAATAACAGCCTGTTAAGTGTAGCATCGATGGCAACCTCTTTTGAGCAGGTACTATGCCAGAATTGGTTTGGGACGATTTTAGATAGATTTCCTGATTACAATCCTTTACGGATAAGAAAATTGAGGCCTCAGGATTACACAACTTTGGGAGGGTCCTCACCACCCAAAGTTCCCCTGCCTACTGAGCATGCCCAGTCCGGTTGCCCATGGCCAGGTGTGTTACTGGAGCAGTGATCGCTGGTCTTCCTCGTGGATGAGATGGCTCTTGAATGCGGCTCTGATTCACCGACCTCACCCAGTTGACCGCCTTCCCTGTTTAAAAGTAGACAACTCTTTTTACACAACGTGAGATTGTGTCTTAAAAGTCTTTTCTGGGTGAGGAAAGTGCTTTTTATAGCTTGGAGTTGCTTCTGTTTACTTGATCTCTGCCAGCACTGGGTAATCCTGCCCACAGCTGTGTCCTTCTCTGCCCTTTCTTACACTGTACTCCTAGATTTCCACCCAGCGAGACAACTCCACGAGACCCCATGGGGAGCCTGTGCCAGCAAGGGAATTTCACCGATCTTCCTCTTCAACTCTGCCTACCTTTCTATAAATAAGACTTCTTCCTACCCGCACGCTGTCCCTGTAGGCAACCTAGGTGACCTTGCAAAGGTGT
The DNA here is from genome assembly GCA_004026705.1 of Nesogale talazaci. Taxonomy (NCBI): domain Eukaryota; kingdom Metazoa; phylum Chordata; class Mammalia; order Afrosoricida; family Tenrecidae; genus Nesogale; species Nesogale talazaci. The sequence goes on along the minus strand of PVJH01038584.1, from coordinate 4,888 downwards.
CCTGCCCACAAAGGACAGGATTAGCAAAACCTCAAACTTCTGTAAATATTTATTGAGGTTTTCTCCTGCATTCCTCCCGAAGTTGCACGCACCTCGTACCCGCCTTGCTCAGTCCAGTCCCCTCTCGGCTCTGAGCAGCCACACAAAGCCCAGCCCGGCCATCTCCGCTTTGCAAACCTAGAGAACTCCGGTTCCCATGTTGAAACTCGGCAGTGGCGGTAGCGGGCAGGACTGGGCATGCTCAGTAGCAGGGACAGGTTTGGAAGACGAGGAAGCCGCCTTTGAAGTCCGGGGCTAGGGAACTCGGGGGGAAGCTGACGGCTGGGGCCCCGACTCGGGGTGCACAGGGGTCCCAGGCGCCGCGCTCCGGGTGGGCAAGCTGGAGGCGGGCGCCGAGGGGCGGGCGGGTAGTGGGCAGGGCGTGAAGAGGCGGGGGGAGCCGGTGGGAGAAGGGGAGGAGCGCCCAACGCCCCATCCCCCGGCGCCGGCTCTGCGGCTGCTGAATCGGAAGCCGCAGGGAGGATCCGGGGAAAGGAGGACGTCCGAGGATGACCTCCAGCGAAGCCGCCTGAGCCGGGGCCCGCGCGCTGCCCTGCCAGCCTCCAGCATGGACGGCGGCGGCGGACAGCCGGCGCACTCAGCGCCGCACGCTGCCGGGGCCGCCGCCGTGAACGGACTGCTGCACAACGGCTTTCACCCTCCGCGCCTCTGCAGCCGGGGGCCCGCGGGCAGCGGCGACGCGGCGCCCCCTCGCCTCCCGCTCCTGCCAGAGCTCCAGCCCCAGCCTCCGCCCCCTCAGCACGACTCCCCGGCCAAGAAATGCCGGCTGCGGAGGAGGATGGACTCGGGGAGGAAGAACAGGCCGCGTGAGTCCGGCCGGGAGGGGAGCGCACGGCGCCCGGGAGGCGGGGGCGGGTTCCGCGGCGCGTCGGGAGTGTTCGGAGGGGCGCCCGCGACCGACCAAGTGTTCCCCGGGGGCCCTTCTGGAGCCTGGTCTCGCTCGCTCCCATCCGTCTGCATGGCGGATTGGAGATGGAGCCGAGCCGGTGCGCCCCGGCACACTCCTGTTAAACGCAAAGGCGCTGCCGGCTCAGAGCTGTAGCTAGGAAAATGCTGCTTGTGCTCGAACGTAAGCTGGGGACTGGGCGCTGGCTGGCGGCGAGCCCGCACTCGCACTCGGCGCGGCCCCCCACCTTTCCGTGGCTCGCTCTCTCTTTTCTGGGGTTGGCGCTCCGGCGGAGCTTGCCCTTTGAATCGTAGGGTAGCCGCCGGCACATTCGATCTATTGGTGAGCGCAAAGTCCGGAGGCGTGGAATCTGACAACCCCCAAATCACAGCCTATCAAAAGCTGGTTCTTAGCGACCAATAAGAAGGCTTGTGGGGAGGGACACACCCACTGATACCATGTGGGCCGGAACTATGTGGGCCAATGAGGATTGGAGGTGTATCTTTTTTTGGGGGAGGGGAGGGATGTGAAGTTGAGATTCGTAATTGTAATGTACGGCGCAGAAAACTGCAATGAGTTATTTCACAATCGAAAGCGTGTATATATACGAGTATATATGATGTTACTTTAAAGAAGGTACCTCTCCCGCAGGCCGTTCTGGAATGTAAATTTGTAGGTCAAGTTCCAAACTGGTTTTTGTTGTTTTTCTATCTAAGCCGAACCGCTTTCAACTAGTTACCTCTTTTTGGGTCTCTTTAATGAAGCTTATAAATGGAAAAAAGCAAAGTAAGTGGAATGCCTGGTCTAAATGCAATCAAACGTGCACTTTCTGTATATAGTTGTTCTGGGTGCTGGAAAACTCCGTAGGTAGAGTTTTGATTTGTCTATAAAAGTTACATCTTTCCTTGTTTCTCTGCTTGTTTCTCCTGTTATCCTTTGACCTGGCTTTGATGCATGGCCTTAAACGTTTTTTCAGACTTTGGGAAGCACTTTAACATGACTATCGGGGTCATGATGACTTTGAATTGTGTGTTTTGTATGTTTAAAATTAAGTTTGAAAGGTAGGTTTTGTGTGGGACTCTGAAACCACAGTAGATTTGATTCTGGCTTTCCGTAAGGCAGATATCTAGTATTTAGGTTTTCGTTTTACTTTTTGTGTGTTTGTCAGAAAATCACTCTGTGAACTCTGTGTTGATGACTTAGAAGATACTAACCTGTTTTGCTTCTTTTGAAACCACATTTTTGGTATCTCTGATCTGCAATAACAGCACTAGAGTTTGCAATGTTAATAGCCTGTGGTAAAATATAGTGAAAGCGAATTGTATTACATTCTCGTTTAGAATTGTCAGCTTCAATGATGTCAGTTCAATTCAGGGCATAACACCTCACCAGTTAATTTTTGAGAAATTGAAAATATACTCAGAATATTTTAACCAGAGAAAACTAACCCAGAGTCTTGATTGTATGCTTACAGATACATAGAAATGATTGTTGTAAAATACAAGAAAATGAAACTTTCTCTTTGAGGTTCGTTAGGAATCGCAAGTGCTTTAAACTGCTGATGGAACTCAGTCTCTTAGGTGCTGTATCAGTTTGTTTTTATGATCACAGTTGGCTTTCCATTATTCTGCCATGTTTCTTTTCTGAGATTTGAACAAATGTTTCTAAAATAAAATTTGCATGTTCTTAGTCACATCTGTTTTCTTCATGGTCCATATTTCCTAGTTAGAGTTTGGATAGCTGTATATCTTGTCTGTTAACATTCATGAGTTTTGTGGGGTTTTGAAAAACTTTTCATTGTGAATTGAGGGCAGGATCAACAGAACAAGCGAGTCTCCTCCCCTTGAGGAGTCCGTACACATTTTATTTCGTGGCAATTAGCTGCAATTCCTACGAGACAACACCACTCATCCTATTTCCTCTCCCTGGTTCTCCTTTCCACTCCTCCTCCTTCCCTAACCCTTTCTGCCTTCTGGACTTTGTTTTCGGGCAACTTCTGCCCTTTGCCTCTGAACTGGTTGATTATTCTAAGAAGTGTGTGCTTTCCTGGTGTTATTGTTCCCATTATAGACCTGTTTTGTGGCTGAAAATTGAGCCCTGGAGGTGAGTTCAGTTTCAGGTCTGAAGGGGGACTAAAGGCCATAGTCTTGGGGTTCCTTCAATCTTTATCTGCTAACCCTGGTCTCATAATTTTGAAGTTTGTTCCACTTCTCTCCCACTCTATCCAGAACGTTCTCATGTGATAGGGATCAGAGTGGAAGAATAGTCTAGTTCTTCTGGTCTCTGGGTCTTGGAAGCTGAGGTTCACTGTGGTCCCATTGAACTAATTGTTTGTTTTGGGATTCCCCCCCCCCGCCCCCCGATGCACAAACTGGACTAGTTGTTTCCCTGTCTTCCTTTCGTTTTCTTCACTCTTCTGTGCTGTGAATAGAGATAGCAATAGTGGCACCTTAGATGGCTGCTCACAAGCTTTGAAGACCCCACTCGCACGTGCCCAAGTAGCATAGAACCTTGTCTTTGTGGACTACATTCATGAGTTTCATAAGAAAAGGAAATACTGCTTATTCATTTAAAATTTAGTTGCTCTAAGAAAAAGCTTCTTATAGCCTCTCACTATTTTGTGGTGAAGGGAACATGGTGGTATGAGTTAAACCACTACTCTAAGACCAGTGGTTCAAAGGTGCTCTGAGAAAGAAAGATGAGACTATATGTTTTGTAAAGACTTACACCTCTCTAGTGACTTTATGAGTCTTGGTGGTGTAGTGGTTACTCACTGGACTGCAGTCCTCAAAGCCAGTTGTTCAAAACCACCAGCTACTCCTTTGAAGAAAGATGAAACTTTTCTACTCCATAGTTACAGCCTCAGAACCACACAGGAGTCGTTTTGCCCTGCCCTATAGGGTCACCATGGGTGTTAGCATTACTTGATGGCAGTGAGTTTTGAGTAAATGACTTTATACCGTCTTTCTCTCCCAGAGCTGCTGATGTGTTTAAACCACTCATCTTACTTACAGTAGTCTGTGTCTCTAAGTGAGGTCATTCTTAACCCTGGTGGCAGTGGTTACATGTGGGGCTGCTAACCACAGACCAACAAGTCTAACTCACCAGCCCCTCCACGCAGGAAGGACTTGACTTTCTACTCCATTTAAGAGTTTCAGTCTCAAACCCACGGGAGCAGTTCTGCTCTGTCCTGTGGGGTCGCTGGAGTCAGAGGCACTCGGAGTGCTTTTTGTTTTGTTTTGTGTTGTGTCTTTGGTTTTATGAAAGGTCATTATGAGTCGGAAGGAACTCAGCAGTGAGCAATTTTATGACAGCTGATAGATTTGACCAGTTGTTATTTCAATGAGTATTTGAGTTCATGTGAGTTTTTATGAGTATGTTAGAGCCAGCAAAAAATAGTTCTTATCTAAAAAAAGAAAGGGTGAGAGGAAACCCTCGATGTAATGGTCCACACAGTGTTTGCAACAATGGGCTCAAACATAGCGAGGATTGTGTGGCAGATGCCAGCAGTGCTTCATTTTGCTGCGCAGAGCGCCCTTATGTATACATGGGAACGTACTTTCGGGCGCCGATGAACCCCACCAGCTCTCACAAACACCCAGCTCAGGCTTCTGTCCACACCAGTGAATTAGTACAGCCAGTGATGTCACTGCCATCAGATAGGCAGGTGTAATGCTTATGTAGCTAGGCAGGTGTGTTATGTAGATAGGCAGGTGTGTTTGTTCTTTGGTAATATTTTGAGAGGAATGTAATACATGTGAAATTACTAAAGGTTTGAAAATGATTACTGGAACGGAAGAAACCATTTCATTTTTTAGACCATTTTAGAATGTTAAATATGGCCCCTCGGTGCAGGAATTATTCATGATTTTATTGAAAAATCAGCGGCAGGTTGTTTTTCCCAGAGAAGGGAAATAGGCAATTGCCTATTGTCTTTATTCA
>PVJH01038583.1:0-17041 GCA_004026705.1 Nesogale talazaci | reverse complement strand
GGCCTCTGAGGGCCTGGGTCTGTTTTGAGCGCACACAGGAGAAATGGTGAAGTCTTCAGTCGTCCATGACCCAATTAGCACATAAGCACCTACGGCAACCCGGGATTGCTCGGTGAGAAAATGGCTTCCACATTCTCATCCCCCCATTTCTAAAGTCTTTGATGCAGTATAAATGGAGGGACACAGTACAGCTCATTTAATTACTCTGCCATTTTAACTGAATGCTCTTTGACTTAATTTTATCTCAATGAGTATAAAGCGTCGAGAGACTCTCCCATAAACATGGATTTGCCTCTGACAGCTTCTGGGAAGGAGTCCCTAGGGGGAGAGGATGGTGATTTACAGTACACGGAGAGTGCTACAAAACAGCTTTGGCACCAGAAGTTTCAAGGACTTAATTACTGCCTTTACAATGTAAGCCAGAGTTAGGGACGGAGCAGTGCCCAGCAGAGGGGGGCAGGGAATGGGGGAAGAGAAAGAAACACAGCATGATTGCCTAGCAAACAAAAGACCCGTGGGATGATGTTGATATTAATCCTTGACAAATGCCCGATAAAAATGCCAGCCTAAATAATGCATCATTTTTTCCATCGTCTGTGTATCCATTCTTTCTATGACCTATATTGTCCATATAAAAAGCTACAGGTCTGGCTTTTGTGAATCACAGTGGAAACATGCTATCTAAAAGGTTTTATAAGACTTATACCTGCTCCTAAAACAGTATCAGGATATTTCCATTCTTCTCAGACAGCTGTGGACTAGGGATAGGAAAGTTTCAGTATTCTCAGACAAATAATGGCATATTTTTAATTTATGAGCCAGCAGCCAACCCCTTCTCTCTCTTTAACTGGGTAAATGATCCTCTATTTTCAATACCTTTCAGAGTCCCTAAAGCAAAACACAAACTAGCACTCATAAAACTGACTTGCTAACTCTTAAGAAATAATCGTGAAAACAAGTAAATGTTTTCTTTCCAATTATTTGAGATAGGAAAACATCTTCCAATAGGAGGAGGCGAGCAATACGTCTCCTCCCCCACAGTGTTCTTCGCTTAGCAGAAAAAAAAAAGCATATTTCTCTTGCTTCTTCTGTGCTCAGGTATATGTACTCAGTTATTAGCAGCTTTGAGGACAATATTTAGATACCAACCACCCATTACCCAGAGTTGTTTGTTTGCAGGGAGAGGTGTGGAACATAAATGAATGGGGCTAAACTTCAAAGAAAGACACCTAGGAATTCTGGAGTCTAATTCCTGCACAAGCCCAACCTGCTGGGGGACGTGTGGCATTTGGGGGCTAAGCGCTTGGTGCAAAGAGAAACGACCAGGCAGTTGCTTCTCACCCCTGTTTTCTGGTGTCACGTTGCTTCGGCCTCCTTTCTCCCATTTAGCCTTTCAGTTGTTGGTGCTGCCGGCATTCGTGGGGACTTTAGGCATAATTGAAGGAGACACTGCCCATTGTCCGGTCTGAACTTCATGAGAGAATGTATTCTGTTTTAATCCGTAAGGTTGTTGTCAGTGAACTTTCTTCCGAGTCTCTCAAGCTTTTCTTCCTCCTCTCTCTTAGTCTGAAAGTTCCTCTGAAACCTATCCACTCTGGGTGGACCTGCTGGCATTAGAAACACCAGTGGAAAAGCTTCACCATCTTAAGCCATAGTAGGGCCGACTGACTGATGGGTAGTGGAGCATTAGTCAAACTATCTAGACTTTCCTGCTCTAGTCTCCCCCCAGCCCCACCCCATCCCCCTAGAGTCATGCCTGCTGCTCTCTCTCCTGTGGCTGTGTCTACCTGGCCGTGAAACAACCACTTGTGCCTCACCTCCCTGGAAAGATGTCCTAAGACAGTGCCTGTGAGTGGCTGCAGCTCTCAGTCCACCTTTGCTCCCAGTGGAGAGTGACGTCTAGGCATCAGGAAGGATGTCTTTGGATTCCTGTAGCCACACAGTCAAGCACATGGAAAGTGCTCAACACACTTTCAAGGACAAGCAGCATCTGCATCCACGGACACACTTTGATTATGATCCTAACTGCACATGCCACCATTCGGCATGCTGAGGAGGGAAATGATCCATGTTCACTGTTATAGACAGTGTCAACATATTGACAGAGAAGCTGGGAATCATTTTTAAGTATATCATAGGTGGTGATCTAAAAGGAAACATTACCTTGTGTTAGTCTGGGTAGACTAGAGGAATAAATTTCATAGACACGCATATGGATATAAGGGAATGGTTTATATAGAAGAGGGATGGAACACTGAGAAAGCATCCCAAATCAGTCCAGTTCAAAGTCATAAGAGCGATATTAGCCCATGTGCCCAATACCAGTCTATAATGTCTCCTTCTGACTCACGAAGTCACAGGTCAGTGGGTGCATATGTCCTCTCCAGCTTCAGAGTTCTGGCTCCATCAGATGTGTGGCTTCTCCTCTGGCTCCTCAGATGCTGCCATCTTGTCTTGTCCGTGATTCATCGTCTCTGAGACTAACTCCCAACAACTGGAGAGATACCTTCTCATCTTCACGAGGGAAATATTGTGAGATTTCCCAGACGTATCAGGAGAAAGGCGTGCCAACACAGAGGCCTCATTGGCTACTCAATGGCTACATCCAGATTAACAGGTTAGACCCCACCTCTACATTTCAATCATAAAATTAACATAAGCACATGACTGCCACAATTACCCTTTGTTGAGTATGAATTTATGAGACAATAATTTGTTGTAATTCAAAAGTGAGCTCAAATTTTCTATCTCCTGAGATAAAACGAGGAGAGATTGGGTACATGAAAAAGGGAGAGTGTAAACAGCAGAATCTATTTTCTTTGGTGTGTGTGTGTGTGTGTGTGTGTGTCCATGTGTTGGAGTTGGACAAGTTAGGCTTCTATAGTCTTAGTATCCTTTTTTTTTCTTGCAACTGACTTTGTGATCAAAAGTGGCCCCAGGAAATAATATGAATTCTCTAAATAGGTGTTTATGGAGCCCTGTCAGCAAAGTTCACTCAAAGGCCAGTGGTTCAAACACACAGGCTGCTCCTCAGGAGAAAGATATGGCAGTCAATTTCCATAATGATTCAAAATCAGACCAACCCTATCACCACTGAATCAGTGCTGAAAAGTTCCCACTGCTAGTAATTGGATTGGAAGCCCTGCAGGAGAGGTCTACTCTGTCCTGGTAGGTTTGCTATTTTGGAACTGAACTGAAGAAAACAGACTAAACACATGCCTATCAGAGAGCACTGTCATGAAGGGAAGGCTGCTTGCTCCATGGAACGGGTCCTTGTCACAAGCTGTCACTGTCGGTGAATCTTCTAACCATTCTGGACTTTAGTTTCCCCACTGGTAGATAAAGGAGTTTAAATTTTATGTTCTCCCTATAGCTTTAAACTTCTGGAATTCAATGAATAGGATGCCTCAGTAGTATTTTTTAAACACTATTATTATTTTTGCATAGGAACTAACCAAGGTGCTCCTTGCACTGTGGACTAAACCATCCTCATGACCAGATGTCATTCTCTTTAGACTCGCAGGGTTCTCATAGACAGTTTTCAGAATTACATGGCTGGCCTTTCTTTCTAGTCTGTCTTTGGGTGGAAGTTCCACTGAAGCCTATTAAGTGTCATAGTTACATGCAAACATGCACTGACAGATGCTACAGACCTATAAATGAGACACAGTGGCCAATAATCAAACTCGAATCCCCCATACAAAAAGCCAAGATTCTACTACTAACCCAGTAATATTTTCTAACTCTATTGCTGCTATGTGTGCCATGTGCTTTATTCTGACCCATTGTGACCCTCTCAGATCAAATGTAGAGTTTTCTAGGCTGTGATATTTGCAGAAGTCAATCACCAGGGCTTCTCCCCTTAAAGCTTCTAGTGGGTTTGACTTGTGCCTCTGATGGTTGACAGCCCAGGACTTAGCTACCAGGGCATCTCAAGACTGTAGAGTGGCCCAGTGCACTGGGAGGGCTGTCTACAGGGCAACTCAGAGACGACACCCAACAGAGACTTGACGCCCAACTCATTGCCCAGTCCAGTACCATCTCACAATCATTTGAACAAAAAATATGGAGCTAATGTTTCTTGACATAACTTCTATCTAGGTCTATACAATTCTGAAGGCAGTATTTCCATCTTCTTAACGTTTCATTGGGTAGGTGTGTGCTTTTCAATGTAAACCATATCAAAACAACAGTTTTAGCATCCATGAGGGATTTAAAATGTGTTCCTTTTCAATGTTCATTGTGATGGGGAAAATGACTCCTATCTTCAATTGCTCTGTCCTTTTACTCAGCAATCAGTTTTCAAGTATTTTTTCTAAACTTCATAAAAACCACCTGTAATTTTTCTGTGTCCTGTGAGGAAATCTATCCAGATTCCAACTTTGTTCTCTCTCTCTCTCACTCTACACACACACACACACACACACACACACACACACACACACACCAAAGAAAGAGGGGGAAAAAAGGTTTCTAGAACCTTCTGAGCTGGCTGCTTGGCCTTGAATTTAACTGAATTTAATTCAATCTCCTTTGAATCCACTGCTTTGCTTGGGCTTTGAGCTCTGAATTAGGTTGCTAAATTCAACACCCACTTACTACATAAAATTATCTTTATTTGCTTTAGTTTTTCATATAAGATTGAAGAAAAGATCATCTTTTTGAGGTAGCTGATCTTGAGTCAGAAGCTTGCTGAGGTCACGATGATCTCTTAAAATTGAAAATGGCCTGGGGTTAGTTCTGTGGCCTTCTTCCAACTCAGACATAGCTTCTTCATTCATGGAGGGTGATTTTCCCTCTCAACTAATCTTCAAAGTCTTTCTAAAAAGCTTTCGTAATCATCCTGTGCCTCTTTGAGAAAATATATGAAGATTACCCCTTTCGAGTTCCTCCCAAACAGTTGTGCCTTTCTGAGTTCACTTTTCTGAATTTATCAAGCTTGCAGATCTTGGAAGGCACTTGTCCAGGTAGACTGGAGAAACAAATCCATATGGAGACTCATATGTGTATAGGAAAGAGCTTTATATATAAGAGCAGTTGATATTGACAAAGCATCCAAGCCACATCCAGATCCATAAGTCCTATATTAGCCCATATGTCCCATACCAATCTATAAACTCCTCTACCAGACTCACACAACACCTGTGATGATGCCAAATTCAGGAAGATCACCGACTAGTGGCTGAAAGTCTTGTGGATACAGTGACAGGCAGTGGAAGCATCTCAGCCTGGCTCTGGTCTCCACATTGCTCCCTCAGTTCCAGGGTTCAAGCACAGCTCCAAGTGTCTTGTCACAGGGCTGGGTGAGTGTCTCCCTCCAGCAAGTTATTTATTTCCTTAGTGGCTCCCAATGAAGTCATGAAGCTGTGACCTGATCGACAAGCTAAACTCACCCCTTCACTCTTGTCTCAAACTGACAACAGATTATGAAACCACCACACCACTCTTCGATGAAAGCTTTTTTTTTTTTTTAAAGTGGCCCTAACAAGAATGAGATAAGTATGTTATGGAGAGAACTTGCTCTTCTCATTCCCTGATCATAGAAACAAGTTTAAATACATTTTTTAATAATCACACATGTATGAGCCTAGCAGTACCTTTGACTACTCTTTTGTTTACTACTTGTTGGAGTCTATGGTAGCATCCACTATATCAAACCATCAAGTTGAGGGTCTTTCTCTCTTGGTGCTCTTAAAAGGCACTTTATGATGATAAAAATTTAAGTGACAAGTTTGCAAAAAAATTAGTGTTGTTGACATGTAACCCTAAATTTAGGAAGCGATGTGTTGATGCCAAATGTCCTTAATCTGATTTAAGCCTGGCCAGCCATGGGATGCTCTCAGTGCTGTCTGGGCTGACCCGTGTGGACTGTCAAAGACATGAATAGTTGAGCTCACTGAGTAAATGTTTACCTTGAGTAAAGTCTTCAGGGTGGTGTTTTCTGCAACTGTAGCCTCTTTCATATTAGAATCTTTTTATTTATTTATTTTTAGGATTCTTTTTGGGGACCTCTTTATACTCACATGTGATTGTGGTTCCCATTTTTTTGGAGGGCTCTGTGGACTTTGCCATCTAGTTGAAAGCACACTGCTGTAAAATGCATTGCAGTATTGCTATGGCTTTTATGAGTTTGAACATATTTGAAATTGCAGATTAAAATCATTGCATAGGTGGCTGTAGTCCATGGGAAGCACAACTGTTTACCAACCAATACCAAATGATGGATTTTATAGATTAAATTGTGTCTGCCAGAAAGGTATATTGAAAATCAAAATCCTAGTAATATGAACTTATTGGAAATAGCCTTTTTGTAAATAGAAGTAGCACAAGGGTGGACCCACATCCCAAATGACTGGTGTTCTCTTAAGAAGAGAAGAGACCCTGATAGAGAAAGACAAAAGGCCCTTTGTCAATAGAGACGGAGGTTGGAGTTGAGCTGCCATAAGTCAAGGAATACATGGGCTCACCATCAACCAGAAGAGGATGAAATCCTCCCCCCAGAATGTCTACACAGGGCATAGGCCTGTGTAGAATTAAGTTAAATTAAATCCAGAACAAGGAACCCTGGGGGCTGTGTTGAGCAAGGTTGCAGGTTCAAGTATATCAGCTATTCCATGAGAGAACGAGGAAGTTCTCCCCAGGAAGATCCAGGGTCTCAGAAGCTCAGTTTCGATTCTTTCCTGTCAGGTGGAAAAACACTTGGCAGCAGTGGGTTAAAGATGAGTGAGGTTTTAGCCTCCAGAACTGCTGTGATAAAGTCACCCAATTTGTGATACTATGTCATGAAGACCCTTGGAAACTAATAAGGGACTGCATGCATTTAAATTACATAGATGAGAAAAATGATTTTTGAAAGGGTTTTGAGTTTTATTTTACTTGCTCCTCTGTTTTCGCACTGTAGTGGTTTGCATGTTGCTCTGGTGCAGGAAGCTAGGTCACTAAAATTTCAAATATCAGCAGGTCACTCATGGTGGACAGGTTTAAGCAGAGTTCACAGAGTAAGACAGATTAGGGAGGAAACCTAGTAAACCTACTAATGGAAATGGGTCCATGAAGACCCCGTGGTTCACAAATAACATTGTCTGACATAGGGCTGGCAGATGAGTCCCTTAGGTTAGTATTGACTCAATGGCTCTAATGATAAAGTTTACTGGCTCAAATAATTAGAGCTTATCAATGACAGCATGATCATGGCATAGACTCTTATACATGCAGTCACTGTGAGTCGGACAGGGCTCAATAATAATGCACGACGACGACAATATTTGAACTTGGATTTCTACGAAATATACTATTCACCCCTGAGATATAAAAATCCTTGTGGATGATCTGGGTTCAAGTATGAGGCCAAAAATCTATCTGAGCTGCAGCTCCTGGGCCATACTGGGAAAGGCTGGGATTTATTGGAAAATGTGAATAATTAGTAATGGGGTTTTACAAACTTTCATTTTTCTCTGAGCAAATAGGGGTAATTGGTCTTCAAAACTCCTTTGCCAGCCCTGGGTTAAAGTACAATATACTTATATTTCAGAACTCTATGAACAGGATCCTATATATGATGCTATATATAAAAGATATTTTAACCTTAATAGCTATTCATTTGTTCAAGAGACCTTTGCTTTTATATGAATCATAGTTTAGTGGATGTAGAAAAAGATATTCATTCTATGTAATTGCTACTTTATTGCATCAGTTCGTTTTAATTCTTACCTCGATTACATTCTGACCTTTTGAACATTGGATAGAAGTTTAAAAAGTTTTATTGGCTATCTTCTGAAAACCTATTTGATTTATAAAGGATCTCATTTTTAATATGTAGATAGACTTTAAAGGGAGATTAGCTATACATAAACACAAATGATACTTTCAAGGGGCAGTTCAATAAAACCATCATTCAGGCCAAAGGAAGCCGATGAAAGAGAACAACCCAAAATGCCAAACCAAACTCATCATCATCTCATCAATGCAAACTCACTCATAGTGACCCCTTAGGACAGGATGGACTGCTCCTGTCAGTTTCTGAGACTGAACTTCTTTATGGGAGTAGAAAGTCTATTCTTTCCCCTGGAGAGTGAGTGGTGATTTTGAACTGTTGGCCTCACAGGTTGCAAGCTAATGCATAACCACTGCACCACCAGGGCGCAAAGGCTGCTGAAGAGGAGAGGAGAAAGATGACAGGGAAAAATGGGAACCAGAATGTGGCCTGTCTCCCCAGAATGGCATTTTGCTCTCATGATGCAGCTGAGGAACAATGAGTCTTGGATACTAGAGACACCTGGAAAGAATGCTTTTGTCAAATGTCAATGGGTACGGGATGGATGGAGTCCCTGCATAGTGCAAGCAGTTAACATACTCAGCTGCTAACTGAACACTGGCAGGTTGGGCTACAATCAGAGGTGTCTCAGAAGAAAGCTGGGATATCTCCTTTGGAAAAAGCACGCATTGAGAAGCCTATGGAGTGGCTGAGCCCTGGTGGCGTAGTGGTTGTGCACGGGACTGCAGCCCTCTGGGATGGAGGTTCAATACCAGCTCACAGCAGCAAGGCTGGGCCTCCTACTCCCACCACCAGAGGGCAGTGAGGCCTAAAAATATTTTTAAAAAACTTAAAAAAAAAAAAAAAAGAAAGAAAAGCCTATGAAGCATAGATCTACACAGGCACATTGAGTCTCCCAGTGTTGGGATTGACTTGGAGACAACTGGTAGGTAGGTGGGATGCTGATATGATTTGAGAGAGAGATGAGACCAATGTTAATTGACCACTATTCATAGAACAGTAGGACTTCCAAGGGCATTCTAGGCTGGGGAGAAGCAATGGGAGATGGAAGGAATAGCAGAAAGAGCACTATACTTTTTCATGCACATCCTGGGTTAAGGAAGACAAAAAAATTTACTCAAGGTGTCTTCAGTCTGAAAGAGACCTTTCAGTACTACTTCCTGAAGAGCTTTAACATAGATTTGCAACTGAAACTCCATAGAGACTCAGCAGCTGCCCACCGGGGTCAGGTAATTGGGCTTTCATAAGGCAGCTGTAAAGAGCAGGAGTCCTCCGAAGTAGGGGCCACCTCCAGGCAGGAGTCCATAAGAAGCCACTAGTGTGTGGGAAGTCAAGATCTGAAACTCTATTTTTATAAAAACATGAAGTGATCCTTCAATGATATTTACTTAACAAATTTGGTCTTCCAGTTCGCTAGGCGGATATTCCAAGAGTCTCTAAGTGACCCCTCCTGGAGGAAGACTGGGGACTCCACTTCACTCCTTTGCTTTGTGCTTTCTGGAACCTTGGGGCTGATTCCACATATTTGTGGGTTTCGTTGCCGTAGCAGACTAGTTTACATCCTTTGTGAAGAGCTGAGGAGTGACCACAAAATCAGACTAACTTTTGGCAAAATGTAGAGCACGAGGCAGCCACTGCAAGATACCACACATTTCTTTTTCTTTTGCAAACAGCTCAGGACTCCAACTTGCTGACCTCTGTGATGAAAAGTGGCTGTCAGACTGTGTTGCCTCACAGTAATAGATGACCTTAATTTTCCTTTTGTGGCCAATGTAACTTACCAGGATGGGGGAACTTTCGTTTTCCTTTTTAAAGAATCACATACAATGAAGAGAGTGTTTTAAGAACACTCTCAGAGTGTTTCTATCATTATGTGAATTTATGTTTTGAGGAAAATGATTCTAGTGAGTCCCTTGTAGAGAGGTCTTCCTATTTCCATGCTGTAGAAATGTGGGAACAGAATTTGCTAGCCAATTCAAACAATCTTAAGCAAAGAGGGCATGAGAGCATTTTGAACTCATGGGTTGAAAATATAAGAAAACACAGCATCTTTTGATTAGTAAATAACAACCATTAATTAATGTCAGGAAAAGTGAAATCTACTGGATGCATTTCAGCAAGTATTGGTGTACTTCATGGAAGGGATAGAAGACTGAAGATTTAGGCCTCACCCATTATATTGCCTTTCCAACCTGGTTAACGCATCCCTGTGTACAGGTACAAGGAAATCTTAGACACAGACCTGTAAATTGCTAAATCTCAGAGCGCTAATGAAAAATGTTAAAAAAAATATAGGAATGCCTATTCGATCACCTTAAAACGCAACATAACAAAAAAGATATTCACTGCTACTGCGTTGATTCTGAATCAGGGAACCCTGTAGGAAATCATATTCCCAGTAACAATTTGCTTTTAGTAAGAGAAAGATTGTAATATTTCAAATATTTTCAAAGGGTTTCTATCTCCAGTAATTAATCCATTATATGAATTGTAAAAATGTAAGAAAACATACCCACTGCTGTTGAATCAATTTTGACTCATACTGACCCTATGGACAGAGTAGAATTTTCCCTTTTGGGCTTCTGAGGCTATAATTCTTTCAGGAGTAGAAAGTTCCATCTTTATCCCTAAGAGTATCTGATGTGTTCAAACAGTTCACTTTGTAGTTAACAGGCCAATGTGTGACTTACTATGCCACGAGGACGCCTTAAATACTAACTCATCTTAAAAATGGCGATCCAGACATATGCTTGCATATTCACCATATTTGATCACAGCACTGCCTGTAGGCACATGATTTACAAGAAGCTGGTATCTGTGTGTTTATGTATAATTTACAAGTAAAGTATATACATATATACTTTCAGAGTAAACCTGTTAAATAAATTGCCGTCAAGTGGATCCCAAGTCATGGAGACCATATGTGTGCCAGAACAGAACTGTGTTTCATGAGGCTCTGAGATGTGGTTGTTCGGGGTCATCAAGTTGGCCTCACCCACAGCAATGCTATCTATGGCAGAACGAAACGCTGCCCGGTCCTGTGCTAGCCTCACACCAGTCTTTATGCTTGAATTCAAGGTTGCAGTCACCATGTCAATTCATCTTGTTAAAAATTTTCCTCTTTTTGCTGCCCCTCTGTTTTCCCAAGCATGATGCCCTCCTCTAGGAAGTGGTCTCTCACAAGACAACATGGACGAAGTACTTGAGATGAAGTCTCAGAATCCTTGCCTCTAAGGAGCATCCTGGCTGTACTTCTAAGACAAATTTGTTGACCTTTCAACCATCTAAGCTACTTTCAATATTCTTCTTCAGCACTTTAATTCAAATGCACTATTTTTCTTCAGTCATTCTTATTTAGTGCCTAACTTACATGCATCCAAGACAACTGAGTATACCAGGACTTGAGTCTAGTGTACCTTAGTCCTCAACGTGGCATTCTTGCATTGCAGTACTTTATAGGGGTCTTGAGCAGCAGATTTATTCAAAGGAATGCATCTTTGGATCATCGGCTACTGTTTCCATACACTTTGATTTGTAGATTCAAGCAAGACGGAATCTTTTACAACTTAAATCTTTTCTCTGTTTATCATGTTGCTACCTAATGGTCCAGTTGTGAGGATGTCGGTCTTTTGTACCCTGAATGGTAATCCATCCTAAAGACTGATGTCCTTGATCTTCATCAGCAAGTGCTTCAAGCCCTCACTTTTAGCAATTAAGACACAATCCCTTAATAAAAGTCAGATAATAGAATTCCAGAGCTGGAAGATAGAAGAATAAGGATACTTTTAGAGCAGCGGTTCTCAACTGTCGTAGTGCCACAACCCTTTAATACAGTTCCTCATGTTGTGGTGACCCCAAACCATAAAATTATTTTTATTGCTACCTCATAACTGTAATTTTGCTACTGTTATGAATTGAGTGACCCCTGTGAAAGGGTCGTTTGATTCCCAAAGGATTTGCAACCCACAGGTTGAGAACTACTGTTTTAGAGGATTAGGGAACATGTTTTACTTTTTTTATACTAGATGCCTGGTATAAATTAGCAGATTGTACTTTCAGAAATTCATGGTGCTTATTAGAAGCGACATTAGAGATAATTTGGTCGATTAGCCAAATATTTTAGGTGATGAAATGGAGACAAGAGTGGAGAATAGAATGACTTCATGCATCAAAATGAATTACTGAAGAGCCATGGCTGGGCTCCACTTGGGAGTTTTTTTGAGATTCATATTGGGTTTGATGATAACATCTGATGAATGATCTCCTATAGTAGCATTTCTGCAATATTTTCCAAAAGTCACCTCCTAGGGTATGACAGAGAGACCTATGAGATCTGCAAGCAAGCATTGTCGGTATAAGTTACTTTAGCTGAGTTGCAATAAAGTTGATGTTCGTGGGTGAGTGCCTTTCGATTAATGATAGAACTCTTTCATCACTGTGGGACTTTGATGAAATGTATGAATCATCTCCCTTGAAAATGTACATATGAATGAGGATATGAAATGTCACATAGGAATCCAGAGAATCATGAAACACTTTCAGCTTACTTATATGCCATCTCCTCTTTACATTCTAGCTCTAAAACTCTATATGTTTATAGAGTTATAAGAGGGAATGCAATCAGTTACATATCATATATTTACTCTCTCACCTCAAGCTTGCCCATGTACACCTAGCTCTCCCTTTAACTTTAATTTGTGGCCATGGCAGTGAAGCCAAATTCAAGCATGTATTTTATTGTCTTCCTGGGCTAGTAAATCCAACCAATACCTGGACCAGGGATTCTGAAAGCATATCGTGCTCACATAATCAGTTTTACAACTTGATTGCCGATTTCTCTGATCCACACCATTAGTCCTTAAAAATATGTCTTCCTGGAATCTAGTCATTGGACTTCATGGATGAATGTGGTATAGTTGAAAGAAGAATGCTTCTTTCAGAGACCACTTGTTCTGAACGGTACATAGTCCTGAGTAATGCTTATAACAAATTTAACATTTACCGGTTGCTTACAGAGTACCAGATGCTGGGCTGGGCCCTTTACTGAATGACACCATCACTCTCTATAAAATTAACACCAGGTTCAATGCTGCTCTGTTAGTGTTCCAGATGAAGGTCTTAAAATTCAGAGAGTTTAAATAGTTAAAGGATGAGTTAGGTGTCCCTATGCCTAGATTACAAATCGGGCTTTATCCCTGACAGTGTGGACCTTCAAACTCACGATGAAATGTTTTCCTTGAGTTTCTCTATCTGTAAATTGTGCAGATCTGTCTGCCACCAGCTTTTGTATATTTACATGGATGAATGATGAGAGGGGAGGTTTTGACTATGGCATGATGATACCATCTGCTCCCCTAGCACTGGAACTAGCACACATCCAAGTTTTGTTTCTTAGTCAGCAAAGTTCTTTGCCAGTCTTCCAACCTCTGACTGACACTGGAGGTGTGATGTGCTTTGAAGGAGAGAACATTTGTAGGTTTGAGAATGTGTAATTTGAACTAGCCCTTAAAGCAACGCATGGAAAGATCATTGTAAGTTTAAACCCCAATAAAGAAGATCATTTGAAAACTCTGTTCAGGAAAGGGCCTGCCAGAACACTTGGAAATTTCAGATGCCTATGTAGCCAACAGCCTTCAACCCTTACCAGCACTTTATTATTTGCCAACAGAATTGAATGGAAACACAGATTTGAACAAGAAACAAGCTTTAATCTCAAACTTCTGTTTCCTAGTACTAGCCATTTTTTTATTATGAGTTAAAGGAAGTTTGAATGTATGTGTCTGTGCATTTGTTTCCCTGTTTGTGTAAGCCTCTGGGTAGAAACTATAAGTTATGGCAAATAATCAAATCTTCTGTCTTTGATGAGGAGGCATTGATGGAGATGATCTTAATTGGAGGATGAAGAAAGCAAAGACTCTTAAATGAAGTTTTTTGATGAGCTTCAAGTATTATAACCTATATAATTCCTCTATAAGCTTTCTGCAGGAAGTATCCAGTAAATTAAGGTCTGATATAGCAAATAAAATTAGGTCTCACCACTGTCCAACGGTACTAGTCTGAGTCATGTTAATAAGAGTGCAACCAACGTCCTGGAAGAGTTTCTTTAAAAGATTAAAAACCACTTTATAGACCAGGAGAGAGACAGGACTTTCTCCTATTCCCATAAAGAGTCATGGTCTCAGAAAACCACAAGGGCAGCTGTATGCATCCTACAGGGACACCAGGAGCCACAGAGAGCCCTTATGGTATAGGGATTATGAGTTTGACTGTGATCCAAGGGTCCTCATTTTGAAACCACCAGCAGTTCCATGGGAGAAAGACTGTGCTTTTACTCCCGTAAACAGTTAGTCTCAGAAACCCACAGGGTGTCACTATGAGTCAGCGAGTTTTTGAGTTTTTAGTGAGTTGTAATGAACTCAATGACATCGAATTTTTGTTTTTTTTTCTCCCTGTATAAATAAGGAGCTCTGTTGGTGTTGAGAGGTATGCATTGGGCTGCTAACCACAAGGCAAGCGATTCAAACCCACCAGCCTTTCTGTTGAAGAAAAATGAGGTTATTTGCTCCTGTAAAGATATCCCAAAGAACAATTTTACTCAGCCCTTTCTGGTTGGACTGAAGTCGAGGGCAGCGGAAGTCCTCTAAATAGATACCCAGTTTTGAGAAGTGCAAATGGTTAATGTGCTCAGCCATCACCTGAAAAGCTGTAGGTTCTATTCTACCCAGAGGTGACTCAGAAGGAAAACAATTTGTGAAAAATCTGCTGTTGACAACCTCTCAGAGCACTGTTCTCCTTTATGCCCAGGGAATTGCTCTGAGTTGGAACGGACTTGACAGTCCCTTTAAATTACAGAGATACTTTCTTGAACATGTTCAGTTTTTGGTGTGGGAGGGACTTGGTTTCCTATTCATGTTCAAGTCTTTGTAAGACCGAGTCATGCGTCATAGGGTGTGGAATGAGAAATAATGCGAAACTTCGTTTTAAATTACACTCCCTAGAAAGACAACTATCAAACCCGTATCTCAGCTCTTCTTCCTCTAGTCTAGTGGAGCCAAAGGATGCCAAGAAAGATGGTGCGCAAGTTCACCGACAAACACAAATGGGTCAGACAGAAAATGGTCTTGGACAGTGGGGATCAGCGATTTTGCACAGGAAGTTTCAGAAGATGCTGTTTACTGTAGTCTTCCTGAAGTTGGGACAAAGCTGAACAAACAGGATGAATGCGGTGTTCTGGAAAGCGTAAAAAATACTAATGAACTCTACTCTCCTTCATCAGGAGAAGTCACAGAAATGAATGGCATGCTTACAGAGAATCCTGGGCTGGTGAACAAATCCTGTTTTGAAGATGGTTGGTTGATCAAGAGGACACTAGTCCTTCAGAACTTGACGAACTCATGAGTGAAGAAGTCTATGAAAAATACATAAAGGAGTAAAAATGGGACTGCTGAATAAACTAATATGAAACAGCTTAAAGATAAAAAAGATCAGCAAGTGTGAGACTCCATTACTAACGTGTTTTCTTCACAGAGAGCCCTGTTTTATATGCAGTGTGGTCCAACTGCTAAAGAATGGGAGGGGATGCCACCAGGTAATTAATGAAGCCCTCTGAATCCCCACTGTGTTCAGAAAGATATTTCAGTACTTGCTTGTTTATAAAGCTTTCTGAGAAAGACAGGTTTACTTCAGTAGTATATTTCCTCACAAAGCTCTAGTGGCCCTGTTTAGGAAGTATCAATACTTTCTGAGCAAATGTCTCCATCAACCGTCTTTGTTAGAGCCTGCTTTTAGTAATTCATCAATACTGCCAAGGTTGACTAACTAACTCACAAGGTCGCATTTCCCTCTATCCAGGAAACTCAATATTGGTAAATTACTCCCCTGTAGCACTTAAAATCCTTTGCTTATTTCTTATGTGAGTCAAAAACTATTGTTTGGAAATCCTATAAACCTTTATGAAATAAAATATCAAACTATGAAGCTATTGTTTCCTGATATGTTTCTATTCTAGGCCTATGCACTTCTGAAGGCGGTGTTTTCCTATCTCTAAGCCTACAGTCTTTGATCCTTACCACCTCTCATCTGCAGTTTTGACATCTTTGAGGGAATCAAATCATATTGCTTTTTAATCTTCTTTGAGTTTAAGCAAGACAAAGAACTCCAAAGGGACCAGGTAAGGGCTCAAGGGTGGATGGGGGTGATGTTGTTCAACAACTTTGTTTGGTCCTGACTGCCTTTGTAGAATGAAGAAGTACATTCTTGTGATGAAAATGACCCAAGCAGTTCTTGACACAACTTTCTTGAACTTTCTCAATCCAATGTATCTTTCAGTTTTCTTAGAACTTCTTCCAGGGATTATTTTGTGTCCTTCAAGAAATTCTATCAAAGGGCTGAGCCCCGGTGGTGTAGTGGTTGTGCGCGGGACTTCAGTCCACTGGGGTGGAGGTTCAATTCCCGCTCACAGGAGCAAAGGATGGGCCTCCTACTCCCACCACCAGGGCAGTGATGCCTAAAAAAAAAAATTAAAAAAAAAGAAATTCTATCAAAACTGCTCTGGTGAACATTGCTGAAAACAGTTGATGTAATTTTCTGAGCTGACCTCCCAGCCTGACCTTGAATTTAATTGCCCAGCAGATTCCCCCAGGAAGTCACTGATTTGGTGACATCTTAAGGAGACTAAGAAACCCTGATGGCACTATGGGCTAGGCAAAGGGCTGCCCTGCATGGCCGATCCTACTGGAGAAAAATGAAGCTATATACTCCCATAAAGAAACCTGATATTGGAATGAACTCAGTGACAGTGGGTTTGATTTGGACTTAAGGTAACGGAGTCTTTTACTGAGAGAACTTGTTTACAGCCAGCCACTGATTGCTGAGATAGGTTTAAACACATTTACTTGGACTAGACTCAAGCAAGTATGAAGTGGAATGCTTAGAGAAATACTTTTGACTCCTCTTATTAGCCATCCATGGCATGTTCAATATTCTTTGCCCAAGCCACAATTTGAACATATCCATTTCTCTTCTGTCTTCCCTGTTTACACTCCAAGACTTGAGTGCACATGAAATGATTGAATATGCCCTGGCTTGTGTCAAATGTGTCTTCATCATTTAAATGACATTTTTGATTTTTAGAAGTTTAAAGAGGTTTTTGGCAACAGACTTCCAAAGAGCAATACATTGTTTAATACCTGGACTGCTATTTCCACAGGCATTGGTGGTTGATTCAAGAACAATGAAATTGGTGACAACTACATTTTTTTCTATCTA
>PVJH01038582.1:0-17063 GCA_004026705.1 Nesogale talazaci | reverse complement strand
ATCAAATGAGCAGGTAGTACTATGTAACCTAATTCCATCTGCCACCATTGAGTTTGCCGTGGTCTGTGTCTCATAGAAACGTGGTCCCGACCCTCAAGTATGGTCAGAGGGGACTCGCCTACAAATGCCTGCAAATGCCTTTTGGGCTGCCATTGTCATCCACGGCCTTCTGCTCATTGGGTGCTCACAATTGAAACTCAAATACCATAAATGTTATCATTTATCACTCCAGGATCTCACAGGCTGGTGTGTTTTTCCCATGTGGATTGATGTGACGCCTCCGGTAGATGGCTGCTTGTTTGAACACAAGCCTTGGAGAGCCCCATACACTAACTATCCTTGGGGATAGTCAGGCACCCTCTAACATCCAGCAGTTTGCTAATTAAATTGGACCTTGTTTCTTTGAAGGCAGGTGAGTGGCCAATGATGGCCCAGCAGAGCAGGGCTCCGAGCCCATCCCTGATGTCATGCAGCACCATGGCATGACACAGGATAAGTCCCTTGAAATTCATAGGAGTCATGAAAAGGGGTAGTAATGGCTTCCTCAGCCCATCATTCTTCAATCAACAGGGAGGAAGATGACAGGAGCAACCCGGAGTCCTCTTCTGAGACCAAAGGTCAGGTATTGAGTTCGAGTGCTACCATGTGTAGGCTAGTGGTTTTGAATGTAGTTTCCTAACCTCCTGGGGCATCATTTCCTGATCCAGACAAAAACTGGTAATCCCCGCCTTGCAGGACTGCAGTCAGTATAAAGAGAGGTAGCATTTGGTCCTCAACACCCTTATCACTCTCCCCTTGTCCAGGGCATCTCTGGGCCACCCCACATGCTCATCACGGATTTGACCATCTCCAAGGACTGTGTGTACTATGATCTAATTCATATTTCTTTATCTCATTAATTTTATTAAACAAAAGTTTTCTGACCTAGGCCCACTGGGAATATAGTAGTGAACAAAGCCAACAGAACTCTCTCCCTATCCCATGCTGCTCACATCTCAGATACATTTGTTTCCCACAGACGCTTAATAGCTCCTCGGGCCAAGGGAAAAACACTCACTTGCCACCCACAGCAGTTGTGCTTAAAGACCCAAACAGAACAATGCCCGCTGCTGAAGGGCTATCTGGGCACACTCCCCTTCCTCTGTGTGGGGAAGAGAAGCGCATGCACTGGAGAGGTGTTTGGGACCTCTTAGTACCCCAGGAGACTTTTTCCTTGATGATCTTGAAGTGGGAAGGGGGTAGCTTTTCTCACTTGGTGATTCCAGGTGATGGGATTCCAGGATCCACATCGTGGTAAAGTCACTCCATGATCTCCAGATAGGGGTGGGAGGTCCCTCCCCCCCCCCCCCCCCCCGCATTCCATGCTCGGGCATCACCAACAAGAAACTTGGACAGCATGTGCGTGGTAGGTGCCGAGAGCAAGTGCTTAGTAGACAACCCGATGCCCTTGAGTCAATTGATTCTGACACTCGGTGACCCTGTGAGCTACAGAGATCGAGGCCAGGACTGTAGTCTCCACGGAAGCAGATCCTGTGGGCTTTCTCCCATGGCACCCCTGCGTGAGTATACGTCACCAACGCACAGGTTAGGGACCACGGTGTTCCGGCGATCCCCTGGGCTACAGAGAGGAGCCCTGCCCATTTGGGTGTTGAGATTGTTGTCTTTGAGATAGCAGACTGCCAGGTCTTTCTTGCGTGAACCCCATACTAACCTTTCAGCAGCCAAGTGCAGACCCATCGTGCCCCCACGGCCCCTCGTGAGGCGAGGAGACAGGTGCAAACCTTCTGCTCCTCCCACACCCGCTGCCATCTAGTGGTCCCAACACCTAACAGCCTCTGAGTCGGAGCCAAACCACCCCAGAGGGTTTTCAAGGCTGACATCTGGATGGAAAGACCGACTGCCCCATCTTTCTCCTGCAGAGAAGCCGATGGGCTTGAACCTCTGACCTAGGGGCTAGCAGCTGAATGCTTTGAACTCTGCACCACCAGGGTTCTACTGCACCACCCAGCGGCCCTCACTGTCCCGAGGAAGGGCGCTTTCGACAACAACAAGGTCCATGGAGAAAGAGGAAAGAGCACCTCCCTCCTCTGGGCCCCTGCTAAGTTACTCATTACCGCTAGATTTCAGGAACGTTTCCACCAGGCCGCTGCTTCCAGCTCCACCTTCGAACAGGCTCTCAGAGCGCCGAGGGCTCCTCGGCTTTGTATCCTTTGACTCCCAGTACTAAAAGCCACATCCTGTTCTGTTTGGTTGCTAGGTGGAGAAATGTTATCATGGGCTTCAGCAATAATTTATCCACAGAACTCAAGGAGCTGTCATGTTCTCGTGACAGTGAGCTGCAGCACTTTATCAGCACGCCTGTAAATCAGCCGTGTGTGGGTGCGGGTGCCAGCGCTGTTTGATCTCTCGCAGACACTGTAATAATCTGCTTTTGTCTGATTGATTCCTTCACATCACCAAACACATTGCAACAGAGAGTGGAGTGCCCTCTGTTTATCTCGGCTGGTCATCTGCTGGAGGCCAGCGGGCCAGCAAATGCTCTTCTGGCCGCCACGCCAGAGCTTTTGGAGCGAGGGCCTTTCCATCATCTCCCCTGGGCTGGTTTCGTTCAATAAATCAATGATAGCAGAATTGAATGCACCATAAATACCTCAAACCATATCTCTTACAAGAATGTAAGAGTAATTCATAGAAACAGGAAAGGTAACTTTGTGGGGAAGAATTACGACCCCTACAAGCCAGACCTGATCAGGTCTCTACTGCTCCTGTTCACATGTCACCCCCTGAACTCGGGGGTGGGGGGAAGGAAGGAGCCGGGTGCCCGGTCAACTGCCTCCCCACCAATTTGAGCGCCCAGGGGCAATCTCTGAATTGCACCCCAGCCCAATTTGCATAGACATTAATAGCTGTGAAGCATGGTAGCAGAAAAATGCCTTCCTCCTCGGGGGCTGCCTTTCACTCGAGATGAGCGCCCGGAATGGCTTTCTTGGACTTGGAGGATGGGGGGTTGGGGTGCGGGTGTCTCTATTGCCCGCTGCGCTGCTGAGCGCATGGAAAGAGGCTGAGCCAGACCTGGTTCTGAGGGTCGGCTCAGCGGCGCCCCCCTCAGGTGGTGCCCAGAAGATAACCTTGGGCTGCCGCTTGCTTTCAGCGAGTGCAGTGGGTACAGTGGCGCGACCACACAGGTCCTGTTGGAACTGAGCCCCGATCTTCAGCCTGAAACAAGTGCTTCCCAATCTCTGTTACCCACGGCGGCAGTTTACCTGCCAGGTCCTGGCCTGCAGCCTCACCTGGACCCTTCCATCGGCCATGGTCAAAGTCATGCCAGGACTTCCCGGGAGCTAAGACCGCCAGCCTGTGCTCAGTGGGCTGACAGCTAGCGCGTGCGCACAAGGAACCCTGGGGGTGCCGCACTTAAGCAAACGTCTGCGGTTGGAACTTACAAGTGGTTGGAACCACGGAAGAAAAGACCTGGCGATCCACTCCCATAAACACTCCCCAGGAACAACAGCTCTCCTTTCTCCTATGGGGAGCACCGAGTCAGAATGGACCCAACTGCACACAGCAGCAGCAGTGTAGACACATTTTGACAACTCCACTCAACACTCCCCCCCCCAGCCCCCGAACCTAACCCTAACCCTTTAGTCAGTTCTGACTCATAGCGACCTTATGGACAACAGAGGGAAGCACTGCTAGACGGGCACCATCCGCACCATCATCACCATGTCTGCGCTCATCGTTCCTGCCACTGGGTCAACCCCTTGCACTGAGGGTCTTCCTCTTATCAAGGACTCTCTCCTTGAACAAGCATGAAACCTTTTCCCATTGACTGGTTTCCCCGGGTAACGCCCAAAGTATGAGAGATGGACTCTTGTCATCTTTGTTTCTAAGGAGCATTCTGTTGTACTTCTTTCAAGACAGAATCATTTGTTCCATTGACAGTTCACATGTTTTCCAGCACCGTAATTCGAATGCCTCAATTGTCCTGTGGACTTCCACACTCATCGGCCAGCTTGGCTGTACATGTGAGATGATGGAGCATTCCATCGCTTAGGTCAGAATGTGCTTAGTCCTCAAAGAGACATCTGTACTCTAGCCCTTTTTAAAGAGATCTTGTGCAGCAGATTTGACCAATGTAGAACGTCGTTTGGTTGACTGCTGCTTCCATGGGCACTGATTATAGAGTAAAAGTTATAACAAAATATTAGTTTGCAAACAATATCTGAAGTGAAGAGGAGAATTTTCTGCAACTTTTTGCAGAAAATAAAAATAACATCAGGTCTTTCTGAAGGGTGGCAAAAGTGAAGCTATTTGAAAATACTCCTGCGACTTCATTTCTTTTGCCCTTTCATCTCTAACAGAGAGACTATGTAGCTTTTTGTAGTACCACTCACTGCCATTGGAGTCCATTCTGACTCAGAGTGACTCTGTAAGACAGAATAGGAGTGCCTATAAGATCTTTATAGGAGCAGAAGACCAGCTCTTTTTCCAGTGGAGCTGATGGTGGTTTTGAACCGCTGGTCTTGCAGTTAGTAGCCCAATTTGTGCTCCACTGGGCCACCAGTGCTCCTTCATTTACATAGTATTTGGAAATACTTCATTTAGCATAGTATTTGGAAATCTGAAAATTCTTGAGTATCAAGATAGCTGCATATGTAATCCTTTTCCCTACAGCAGAGTCTCGCTCATTTTCGGCACTATTGGCATTTGGGGCTGGGTTTTGTTGTTGTATTTTAACTAGGCTAGGGTGTGTCTGGAAGTCGTGCTTGGGGAGCTTCATGTTAAATATGGGAGTCCTTGTCCAGCACAGCTGAGACTGCTGTTTAGTGATTGAGCCCGAGTCTGACCATCAGGAAATGTCTAATGTGCCCATTAGAATTCT
The DNA here is from genome assembly GCA_004026705.1 of Nesogale talazaci. Classification (NCBI taxonomy): domain Eukaryota; kingdom Metazoa; phylum Chordata; class Mammalia; order Afrosoricida; family Tenrecidae; genus Nesogale; species Nesogale talazaci. The sequence goes on along the minus strand of PVJH01038582.1, from coordinate 12,181 downwards.
ATTAATAGAAGAAGAAACAGTGGGCTGAGCCCTGGTGGTGTAAGTGGTTGAGTACAGGACTGCGGCCCGCAGGCTTGGCGGTTCCAATCCAGCGGCGGCTCTCAGGAGCAGTGCTGGGTAGCTCCCATGACCACCAGAGGGCAGTGATGCCCCCTCCCCACCCCCCAAAAAGAAGAAACAGTGGCTTAAAAAAAGAGACTATTTTGTTGTTGTTGTTGGAATGATGCACAACAAAACACGTAACCAATACAATAGTTTATACCTGTGCAGTTCAGTGATGTTGATGACATTCTTTGAATTGTTCACTTCCATTTCTGAACCATTCCTGCCCTCTTCTCACCATTGATTTTGTATCACTTGTTCCTTTGTTCCAGTGTTTGTTAACATTCACTTCCTTCCCCCTTCCCTCTCCCCCTTGTCCCCCAGGAACTGTTGTTTTCTCCTCCAGATTGTTTATCTAGTCTATATAGTCTAGATAGACCTGCCGAGGTAATGATATGCACCCATATTATTGGAAGGAGCTCTAGGGCACTGTGGGACTTGGTGTTGGGTTGTTTACGGAAAGGCAATGGTTCGAATCCCATAGCTACTCTTGTGGGCTAAAGATGAGGCTGTCTCCTCCCCCCAAATATTTATAGCCTCAAATCCTATAGTGAAGTTCTACTTTGCCTATAGGTGTAAAGTGATCAGATTTCAAGCGGGACACCATTGACTGGGGGCTGGAGGTGGGGGTTCTTGATTAAAATTTTGGTCTATATGGAGCAACAAAAATGTTCATAAAATGCAAAAATAGTATTGTAATATATTTATTTTAATTTTAAAACACCATGGGGTTTTGTTAAATTGTTAAAGAACAGGAAGTCTGGTCACTTTACTATAGGGTCCCTTTGAGTCAGATTCCCCTGGAAAGATGTGAGCTTGGAGCATTATGGTAAACTCATGGTCCCTGTGTTTTCTACTCTATTTTTAAGTTCCTGCTGCTAATTCAACTCTCTATATAGACACTAAAAGGGCATAAAGCTCAAGGCAGACATTTTTTACTACTGAAGCTAATCTAGTTTTGGGTTTGAAGAAGACTACAGCAGATATCTTTGGCATTAGACTTCAAGATGATACCAGGTCAGTAATCCAAGGCTTCATTCAAGCTTCCATGGATCCCAAAAATCTGACTTCCATGAGCATTTGAATTCTGCTTGGCTGGAAAGCCAGTAGTTTCCAATGGGCTACCCAAACCGAAAATCAACTGGCTCAGGTTCTGGTGCTCATGTTGGCTGTAACACAACTGTGGGACATGAATCCCTCAGGATGACTTATTACTGGCCCTTCCCTTGAGCTGATATGCCTGACCTTCAGCTGGCATCTGACAGAGCAGTCCTGTGTGTGCTCTCTCTGTGCATTCACTGGTCTGTGAGTATGGGTTGTATGGACATGTGCAGCCAGAACTTGAAAAAGACCAGGACAGACTTGCAAGCTTCCCAAACAAGGCCATGTTTACAAGCCCCAGTGTTGCTAGGAAGACGTATTCCAAGGTCTGCACCAACTCAAGTTACTCACGCTGTTCACCATAGGGCCGAGGTGGCCTCACCAGTGCGACAGAATGATCTACAACAGGTTTTAGAGTGGATCTGGTCTTGACAGTGATCAGAGGACTTAGCTGTAGTTTAAACAAGCTGAACTTTAAATCATATGCTGTAAAATCCTTGGCTCCTGAAGACCAGGGTTTGAAAATGACTCTTTTAGACTCTACCGACAGGAGCTCAATGGCTGTTCTACTTTGGGCCACTAACCACAAGGTTGGCAGTGCAAGCCCGTCCATTGCTCTGCGGGAGAAAATCAGGTTTTCTGTCCTCATGGAGTTGTACAGGGGCAGTCCTCCTCCTTCCTAGGGGGCTGCTAGAAGTTGGAATGAACTCAACGGCGATGAGCTATTCTACCAAAGGGTGTGCTGCCAAGGGCCAGAGAGGGGCCTGTTTGGGGCCCATGGGCTATGCAGTTTTTGCTGTCCCCATTTACCTCTGCTATCAAAAAGAGAAAGTAGCCAGGGCAGTATGTAGACCCCAGTGCTCCAATAAAGCTTTATTTATACAAACAGGTGGACCTGTGGTTTGTCAGCCTTACTCTGTCATAAGAGCATGATGACTTTGACTCCTCGTCCTCAGCTTCCGTCATGCCTTCCTCATCCCTTCTTTACAGGAGAAGTTGAGCGACAGGGAAGTAAAGTCATTTTCCCTAGGTCACATAGCTAATAAGGGGTGGGAACAAGACTTGAACCTTTGGACAGTGAGCTAGCCCCACGCCCCAAATAAGTTCACTACTATTGAGTTAAAGCTGACTCATAGTGACCCTCTGGGACAGGGTTGAATTGCCCCTACGGGTTTCAGAGACTGTAACTCTTCAGGGGACCAGAAAACCTCACCTTTCTCTCAGGGAGTGGCTGGCGGTTTCAAACTGCCAACCTCGTGGTAACCTCTACGTCAGTCTCTATTCCATGTTGCCTCCAGTGTCAGTTAGGTTCGGTGTCATCTTGATGCAACTCTCAGAAGGTATGGATGGAGTGCAACCTACCAGTTAACCCTGTGACTTGATAGCTGTTTATTCCCATTATGACTTCTCCTATTTATAAGAGACTCTGTGGAGAACTGGTCATTTTTTCTCTCTCTCTCTCCGTTTTCCCCCCTCTCCTTCTCCCTCTCCCTCCCCCTCCTCCTTTCCCTCTCTCTCATCTCCTTCCTGTTTGCCTGGGTTCTGTGTCCTGCTTCTGGGGCCTGGGGCCCATGTGGCCTTCTGAGGCTGAGAGCTGTCCAGACCCTGTCATGTTCCTGCAGACCTGGAACCCACTGTGCAGCCACCGGCCTGTGACCTCCCAGCTTCTCCACTCCCCTCTCTGTTTCTGTGGCTGGCAGCTTCCTGAGCTGGAGAGGCCTCCCACTGGCATCTGATTCCCTTTGGACTGGGTGGACTGTCTCCTAGATAGAGAGTTCTTTCTTGATATCACGTTCTTTCTTAGACATAGATGAGTGTGACTGGTTGGTTTCTCTAGAAAATTCAGCCCAATACACCTCCCTTCACCTTCATGGCAGCAATGCTATTTGCTATAAGGCAAATCATCCTAGCCTTTCAATTGTTTTAAAGTAGCTGTCAAGTCTTCCTTATAGATGATAGTAAATGTAATCTCTCAGCATGCCCTCAGGTGGGTGAGTCACCCAGGGAGACAGGACTCTATGGGTGCTAGTGGGTCGTTCCAATGAAAACAAAAAAAGTCTCCCATTTCTGACCCATTGCCTTCTTCCCCCAAGTTAATATGTGCTCACCTGCTCATCCATGATGCCCTCCACTTCCCTTCCCATCCTTGGCAATCCTCCAAGACTCTTGCCCTTCTGGAGCAAACCTGGTCTTGGTGGTTTATAATAATAGGAATCTCATATAGTCTTTGTCTGTTTGTGACAAATTTCACCCAGCAGGATGTCCTCCTGGTTCACCCATTTTATGAGGCATTCTGTGATTTCATCGCTCTTCTTTAACACTGAGTCGTGGTCCCATGTGCTCATGTGCCATAGGGAGTGTGTCCCTTTTGTCATTGATGGGCATGTCCTTATTTGTGGCACAGCTCTCAGACCATCTATTGCCAATGGGATTGCTGCATCTGACAGTATGTGTTTCCAGCTTTTTAAGCAAGTGTCACCCTGTTTTCCACAGGAAGTGGTGGCACCAGTGTGCAGCCCTACCAGCAGTGGGTGAAGGTCCCAGTCTCTCCACCCTGTCACCAGCATTTCTTATGCTCTGGATTTTGAAAGTTGTGTCTCTCTAGTGATGGAGGATTTGGAGAATTTCCTCATGGTTGGCAGCCCGAATGTCTTCTTAGACATCCCTTCATGTTCTCTGCTCATTTCAATGGGATTATGTGCTTTTTTGGCTTGGGGGTGTTGAGGTGTCCTAGACATGTTAGAGACTTATACCTTGTCTGATGTGCCACCATCATTTCTTCTTCATGAGTGGAGACTTCACAGCCCACCCCCGCCCCCTGCATTCTCACCACTTAAAGTGTGGGCCACTGACAGCAGAGGGACTTCCTGTGCGTGCGGCATTACAGAGCCATGGGGCCTGCTGGGACACTCCTTGTTTGGGATCCCATGCTCTGGTGGCCCTCTGAGAATTCTTGGCTTTATCTTTACATTTGTACTTTGCAAGTGAACTCAGAGGGGGCATCACACACGCAGTGACCATAGTTCAAGGTCAACCCCCACTCCCTGTCCATCTCCCCGGATGGGTCCCAGGCCACCCACTTCCCCACACTGCCCAGTGAGCACCACCTTCCTCCACAATGGGTGGAGCCACTCTGGGCTGGCCACCACCACCAGCAGCGTCCCCTGGGAGTGTGTCAGAAATACCAGTCTCTGGCCCCATCCCAGACCAGCTGAGCCAACATCTGCATTTCATCCAGAACACCAGATGACCTGTGTGCCTGTTCAGTTTTAGGACACAGCCCCAAAGAAGCTTCTAGGCAGGCTTGAAGATGGAATGAGGTGCCGAGCGCCCAGATGGCCCCAGGTACAGCCAGATCCAAGATCATCGCTCATTATGGACATTTCTTGGCCTTAGCTGATGACCAGAACCACCAGAAACTGACCCCCCCCCCAATCCAACACTAACATCTATCTTCTGTGTTTTCAGCAAGGCTTGCAGAGGACAGGCATAGCTCTAACAAGCCTTCCAGGTGACCTTTCTTATCTGCGAAGTTTGGAAACCATGACTCTATAAATGATACACCAGGCCCTTGAAACCTCCCCAGACACCGCCTTGTATCCATACCTGTCACTTACCTGCGCGACCTGGCTTAACCTCTCTTGAAATGTGTAAACATTTTAGCCGGAGCTGCTTCGTCTCAAGCAACTGTGTGTTTCCAGGGCGCAGTCAAGAGCCAGCTCAGTGGATTACAATGAAAAGGAAACCACACCAACTTGGGAGCTGGTACCCAGGTCTGGTATCATAAAGCTGTCAGGGCAAAGCACTCCAAACAGGCCCCTGAGGGTGACTTCTTTGGGCAACCAGTTGCAGGGCCAGAGGGTCTGAGGCGGCGCTCCTCTCACCAGCCCTGCCAGGAGTGACGACGGAGTGTGGAGGACCACAGAGCACCTGAAACGGTCCTGCCCTCAGCCTGGAAGAGGAAAGCAATGTCCCCACATGGAATACGTGGAGAATTTCAAGCCCCAAGACTCCAGAGGCCAGGGAGTGGAGGGCGGTGGGAGGCCAGAGGGAGGCGGGACAGTTGGTGACCTTAGATCTTGTCTGCCGGGACCAGTCAGGTGGAGAGTGTGATCAGTATTCCTTGGGGTGCTGATTTTTTGGAGATGCCCTGGAACCCTGGATTTTCAGGTTACAATTTCTCTATTTCAAAATGATGACTAGCAAACTTTACATTTCAGGGGGCGTTTAAAGTCCTGCGCGGGCCCAGCAGGTGCATTGGTGGGCCAGATCTGGCCAGCAGGGATGTGTGTGTGTATGTGTGTGTGTGTGTGTGGGTGTGTGTGGTGTGTTGTCACTCTTTCTGGTTAGGAAGCAAGGAGCAATGCCCCTGGAGATCCACCAGTGGGGCCACTGCTTGGAAGCTGCTGGCAGAAGAGGAGGACTGTGGTGGGGGCCGGGTGTGCATCAGGGCTGGCTCCTCGGTGAAGCATGTTCAGGTGTAAGCATGCATTGGGTTGGTCTGTGTTCTCTTACACACGTGTACACATCTGTATGTGCACGTGTCTGTGTGGACAGAAGGGCTCTGGGGAAGTTTTGGTTAGGAGGTCCCCTGTGCCCCTGGGAAGAAAGCCCTGCGCCCTGGCTCTGTGGCAGTAACAGCCGAGGTGATCCTGAGGAGCAGTTCCTTCTCTGGGCACTCAGAGTGGGGTGTCAACTGGGTGACAGCTCCCCCCCCCCCAGCATCAGCCACCACAGCGTGTGTGTGAATCTGGGCGTGCACGTGCGCACATATTGTCAGTGAGTTGCAGTCAGTTTGCACCATGACGGCCTCACCACATACTGCTAGCTCTCCTCTGATCAGTCTGCAACCACACAGACCCACTGGTTAAGATTTGTGTGTCCCCCTGTACAGAAGGTTTACCTATAGTGATGTACACTTATGTACAGGAGGATGGAAGTTACAGGGCTGGGTTATGCACATGGAATTGCATTCAATTCAATTTCTTTTCAACTGTGGTGAGTGTCAACACCCAGTTCGTCCAAGTGTCAGACCCCTGACCAAGAGGCTGGATTAAGAAAGCAATCAATGTCCTTCGCCTTTAAACCTGTCCCGTTCAAAGCGTGGTCCTTAGAGTATCCGCACAGGCTCTGGTGGGGGTTTGGTTGGAAAAAGAGTCTCGTGAGCATCCACCCACCTGCACTCGCCTTTACCCCCCTCTCCATGGATTTTGGGTATCGTCACGGTGGCTCCTTGAGACCACACAGAACTGGCCCAGGGTATTCCCATGCTGGGGTCATTGCCAAGGCAGACAGCTCGGCTATCTCCTGTGGAATTGCAGGGAGGTGTCGAACCACCAATGTTAGGGGCAACAGCTGAACTCTAAACTATTGGCACTCCTCTGTACTCACCTGCACCCCTGCACTCAGCGACACACACACACACACACACACACACACACACACACACATGCTTTTCAGAGATCTCTGTCTTATCCACAAGTGTTATAGAAAGCCTAGTGGTCAGGTGTAGGAATTTGCCAATCGGAGTTCTGTGGGGTTCCAGTGAGGGTGGGTTTCTTGGGAGAAGGATGAGGTGGGTTTCTGTTTTCTGTTGCCAATTATGAGAGCGGAGCCCACTGCTGCAGTGCTTGGGCAGAACACTCAGCTGGCAACCCAGAGGTCAGCCATTTGAACTGAACCACAGCTCTGCAGGAGCAATATCTGGCAGTCTGTCCCGTAGAGATGACAGCCCTGGAACTCCTCTGGGGCAGTACCATCTGTTCCTGTAGGGTCATTGTGAAAATCAAGTCTGACGCATGAAGTAGGAGGAGGAGGGGGAGGAGAAGGAAGAAGAAGGAGAAGAAGAAGAAGAAGAAGAGAAGAAGAAGAAGAAGAGAAGACATAAGAGAGAGTCTAAACTACAGGAACGAGGGGCCATATTTGTTCAAGAACCCACGCACAGAGAGACATTCTGAGCCAGTGGAGGCGTGATCCTGAGTTTGCATCAGGTGGTGTCATCACCATGATTTCTAACCCGTTACACAGGCTCCAAGCTGAAGAACTGACCTTTTAGTTTATACCTGACTGACGCGGGCCACCTCATTTTTAATAATGAGAAGGTGAATGCAGGGAGAATGTCTTAAACCCTTCCCATCATGTTTAATGAGAGGTGAGTTTTTCTCTACAATCTCTTAAGGAAATGTTTCAAACATGACTTTTAAATCAGCCGGGGAAACCTCAGCACACTCTCTCCTCTTGTGGCTGACCATCTCCAGAGCCGAGCGACGGGGACTGGCATCAGGAGCAGGTTCCTGGACCACCCTGGTTGCATGTGGGTGAGTCTGGAACTTCAATGACCCACGCACCCCATCCCCTGGGCTCCCGAGCAGCTGCCCTCTTTCCATCCGCCAAGTTCATCACATCTCTCTCTGGCTGTCATCATCTGCCCACCATTCAGGAAAGATTGAGTTGGGTTTGGCATGAAATCCCTCTGGAAGGTACACCCTCACTGGTCTAGGATCTGGAGAGGGTTGTAAACCATGGGCATTGGCCCTTCTGCAGATGTGGTCCTGGGGTCCTTGTGGTGCAGGTGGTTCACACTCTTGGCTGCTCACCGACAGGTTGGTGCTTCACATCCTCCCAGGGGTGCCTGGGAAGAAAGGTGCGTGTGGGGAGGGCGGCCAGGAATGGGCCCCTGAACACCATCTGGAGGACAGCTCTGCTCTGACCCCTGGGGGTCAAAGTCATTGCGTTGGCTGGTTTGTAGGCTCTAGGAGGGCACCCTCATGAGATGACTCAGTAGGATTTGGGAGCTTCGAGGCATGAGTTTAAGGAGCCTTGGTGGTGCTGTGGGCTGAACTCCAGTCAGCAAACTGCTAAGTTAGCATTTCAGAATCGGCCCTCTCAGTGGGTGAAAGATAAGGCTGTGGACTCTCCTAAATGTAGCCTCAGAATCTGAGAACCGACTTGGTATCCATGGGTCTCATTTACTCACTGTCAAGAGTCCTTTCTGACCCTATGGGACAGGGAGAACAGCCTGTGAGTGTTTTTGAGATTGAAACTCTTTATGGGAGTAGAAAGCCTCCTTTAGTGGTTTTGAACTGTTGACCTTGTGTTTAACAGTTCACCATATAACTGATATGCCAACAGAGCTCCTTCATGTCCATGATTGAGACAGACTATTTTGCCCCCCAATTTACTCAGATCTGGACTTTGTTAACATAAGAGTAAAAGTGTATTTTTATTTAAAAGCAAAAAATATATATATCCACCTTTCCTGTTGTTTGTGCTGGGCCCGTTCTCCATTAAACGGGCACTCCATAAATTATGTTTCTTGGTATTATGACACTGTGTCATGTTTTGGGGCCACATGATTTCTCTCCCCCCGCCTACCCCCCCATTGAGGTGGCTCTGAACCTGGCGGGGCAGTGACTTCAGAAGCAGGTGCTGAGTCCCAGCTGGGGCAGAGCCCACCTCGCCTCAGCTCTGTGCTGTGGAGCCTGCCCCAGGAGAGCAGGGACTGCAGGGTCTGTCACACGGGCTGGCTTCCAACTCTGCACCTTGCTTTTCTAAGTGTCCTAAGTTGAGTGAAGTTCAAGGGGACTTAAGGCACATGCTTGTTTCTGTTGAAAACAAAACACACATCAGCTCAGTGGTTTTGATACATAGGATTCGGTGAGGGCAAGACCATTCTTGGGCCTGTGCCCATCCTCATCCCCTTTCCCGAGTTGCCCCTCCTCCACTCGCATAAACTCACTGCACCCTGGGGTTGCTCTGGAGACGTGGGGTGATCAATTTCATCTGTTGTTTAATTCCAAGAACACTCCAGGGGCACACTTTTGATTGGATGTTTAAAGAACCTATCAGGGCAATGTTTGTTTGTTTTGGAGAATGTGGGGTGAGCCCAGCTCAGTGGCTCCAGAAACTCTGGAGTTCATGAGAATTCAAAAAATCTTGCTCTCCTCTGTCCCACTTTGATCAGGTTCCTTCTGTCTTGGTAACTGGCCACCATCCAGTTCCAGCTTCCTGGCAAAGGAGGTGCCTCTTCCTGAAGACATTTGGTTACACATGTTCCTGAAGAACACACTTTGAAGCCCATCTACAGCTGCATTTCCCCAAACAGAGGTGACTCACCTTCCTCCCCCTCTCTTCTCCCTCCCCATAGATGGCATGGATCATTTGAGAATGTAAATTATCTGAGAGCCTACTGCCATCTGGTAGGTTGGGGCTCATGGTGGCCTCTTAGGAAGATAAGTGTTCTTTTGGGTTTCAAAGATGATGTCTTGCTGGCAGTGGACAACCTCGTCTTCACCTGCAGTGCCACCGGGACTCCTAGCTTGCTGCGCCGTCCCTCATTTGTGTTTCCATTGACGTGGGACCAGGACGGGCCTTTGGGATGTGAAGTCTGCTTGGTCCCACATGGGGACAAAGATGCGCATTTCCGCTCTCACAAATACTCACAGTCTCAGAGCACACAGGGGTTGTTCTACTCTGTCTTACAGGGTGGCGGTGAATCAGAATCCACTTGACAACAGTGACTTTGGGGGCCGGGGATGAGAAGAGGGTTTTATAATTCCAACTATCATAAAAAACCCGGAGACCAATCAACGGTTGCCAAGTTTGGCCTCAACTTGAGTTCAGTATGGCACGTCATAGGCTTTCCCACAGGCGCAAGAAGGGACAGACAAATTAAACAACCCACAGGGGATAGTAGTTCCAGAAAAGTCAAGGACAAGCCAGTGAAACAAATCAGTGAGGGGAGATTCTGTAAAGACACAATGGCCCAAGAGCAAGGTATGTAGGTGGAGGGCCTGGGTCATGCAGGAGAGTCTGCTCTGCAGAGGTTACACTTAGAAATGCTATCAAAATTGTTCCTGCTGGGGCCCAACAAGAGGGGTAAGGAAGACCATCTGTGCAGACGGAGGGACGTGTAGATGCGCTAGGTGAGCTCTCACCTGGGAACACCAAGCTCTCATGTGATTCATAGTGCCACCTTTGACCTCGTGGAGAGATGAATGGCTTAGTTAACAGGGATGGTTGATCGTAAGAGCCATATCACGATTTTTCAGGCAGACGGTCACATTTCGTATGCTGGGGACAGAATGTTGAACCCCTTGTCAAGCCTCAATCTTCATAACCATTATTAATGATGGTAATCAGAAGTAATGACAATATTCACAAGGCAGAGGTGAATAAAGACAGGCAGTGACTTGTGGAGTTGGGTAAGGTGTCACAGAAAGGAGGTCCAGGCTGGAGCCACGGGGTCTTTTTCTGCCTTTGGCTCAAGCTTGCTACGTCTCCCACCATGCTCAGCTTTGCTCTTCTGGTTTTCTGAATTTGCAAGTGAGCCTGCTGTGATTCTCATCGCAGTACCAATCTCGCTGGAGAAGGAGAACTTGTCATGCAGACTCGGAGGCTCCAGCACTGGCAGCATTGTGGTTATACACTCAGCTGCAGTCCACAAGGTCAGTGGTTTGAAACCACCAGCAGGTCTTCCTTCAGGAGACACATGGGGCTTTCCGCTCTCACAAAGAGTCACCTTCTCAGAACCTCGCCGAGGGCAGTTCTGTCTATGCAACAGCACTGGCTTGTTGACAGTGAGCATTTTTAAAAATCCCTTGTCTAAGGAGCCAGCGCCTCTGGGACTGATCCCAGCAATCTGAAGTTGAGACTGGTTCCAGGATTCTGGGCTATGTCAATGTTTGAGAACCCCTGGGGCATTGGATTAAATATCCTCCCCCCCATGTGCTAGTGTGTGGTTAGGTGTCATCCCAAGTGGGTTCTCATTATCAGGGACCCTGTGCACAGCACCTGCCCAGTCCGAGGCCACCTGCGCAATCGTTCCCTTGTCCAAGCCAATTGCTATTGTCACTGTGTCAGTCCATCAAGTTGAGGGCCTTCCTCTGGTTTGGGGTTGATTGTCTGTCGAGAAAGATGTCCTCCCGAAATGGATCCCTCCCGAGGACACAGAGTGCTCGAGACCAACTCTCACCATCCTCAGCTCCGGCTGTTCATCTTCCAAGACAGACTCGTTGCCTCTGCTGCCAGCTCATGGCAGACTTCATATTCTTCTCCAGCACCACTATTCAAAGGCTTCTCTTCTTTCCTGTTGGTCTTTATTTTTTTTCCCAGTATCTTCTGCATATGAGGTGGTTGAAAATACCGTGGTTTGGACCAGGCGAGCCTTAGCCCTCTTTGTCCCTTCACCCTTTAACAAGGTCTCCTACAGCAGATTCCCCCATTACCAGAGGTCCTTTTGGCTTACTGACTCTGGCTTCCATTGGCCCTGATCACAGATCTAAGTCAAAAGAACTTCCTCGACCCTCAATGTTCTCTCCCTTTATCATGATTTTGCTAATTGATCCAGTTACTAGGGTCCTTGTTTTCATTATGTTGAGGTTGTGGTGAAATTTAATTACTTTGCATGACTGTTCTTGCCATGCTCTCTGTAATTCCCATCCCACAATGCAGTGGGGACATGCAAATAAGGTGGGAAGGAGTCTAATGAGGGGATGGGTCACTTCTGCCATTCCATTGGGGTTATAAAGTAAGCCATCGCGGAAGCAAAAGCAGAGAATCCCATGACATCGAGAAAGAGGAGCCAGGAGTGAAACTCGCCTGAGAGAGATGATAGAGCAGCAGTGCTGAGACCCGAGACAGGGCAGTGAGCTTCCATCTCGCGGGAGGGATAAAACCGATCCCCGGGCGGCATAGCGGACTCCATGTTGGGCTGCTCACCAGAGGGCCAGCAGTTCGAAACCACCCAGTGGTCCGTGGGAGAACAACGAGGCATTCTGCTTCTATTAAGATCAACAGCCTCAGAAACCCAAAAGGACACCTCTACTTTGTCCTCTTGGTCCGCTGTCAGTCGTAATTGGCCACGGCAGCTTGGGAGCGCGAGATGGCTTGTTATCTGGAGAGAAAATCCCACATGGGAAAGAGCGTAGTCATAGACACAGAAGTCAGTGTACAAACTTGAGGGCTAAGTAAACAGGCA
>PVJH01038581.1:0-17073 GCA_004026705.1 Nesogale talazaci | reverse complement strand
CTCCTCTCATATTATTGTTTCTGAGGGGATTTTCTGTCTTGGATTCTGTGTGTTGAGAGCTCTTATCTGTAACAGTATACATGTTCTGGTCTAGTTGGATTTGTAAGATAGAACTGGGATCCTGATAATGTGGGGAGGGGGAGAAAACATTAAATAATTTTAGGAATGCTATGTGTTTTGTCAGTGCTTTATTGCACCCTGACTGGATTGTCTCTTCTCTGTGCTCCTTCTGCAAGGGGATGTCCAGTTGGCTACAAATGCCTTTGGGCCTCCATTCTGACCCCCCTCATTCACATCGAAATGGTTGTTCATTTTGGGTCTTTTGCTGTGTGATCCCTTTTGACACCATGTGATCGCACAGGTATGTGTGCTACTTCAGTGTGAGCTTTGTTGTTTCCCTGATAGATGACCACTTGTATAATTTCAAATCTTTAAAACCCTAGACTCTATATCTTGTAACAGGCACCATCAGCTTTCTTCACCATGTTAGCTTATACACCCATTTTGTCTTCAGCAAAACTGTTGGGAGGTGAGTGTCACAGAATGACTGATTATTAGAACAAGATATTCTTGTGTTGAAGAAGGACATGAGTAGAAGTCCAATACCTATCTTCTACCTGAATACTTAATAAATAAATATATGTACAGAGACCCATATCCCTACCATTATATATTAATATATTTATATGTATAAATGCCTTTTTTTATGCCTCTATAAATATGTTTTGTCTCCTAGTTCTTTCCTCTATTTCCTTTTATTTTCCTCATGCCCCACGCCCATGTTTGACTTTCATTTGGCTCTCTGTACTTCCTCTCAGCTACATAGCACTTGATCAAACCCCACCGGGCATTTATGGCCTCCTCGTCATTGATTTTAGATCTCTTCTTGTTCCCTTGTCTCTGGGTTTGTTGGCTCTTCTCTTCCATATTCCAGCTCCCCCTCTCCCCTGCCCTGCTGGAACCATCATTTTGTTTTTTCCTTCTGTGACAGTTTATCCTGTCTATCTTATATAGATAGTCATCTGTTGACACTTTTAAATTCTTTTTGATTGGATCTGATGTTGGATCTGATGTAATGCTAAGCCCTGCTCCCAAGTCTCAAGTCAATTTTCAAAATTCTTTCATGTCTTTGTTGCTTTGCTACTCTTAAAACTCTGTTGTTCACCCTTCTGGTAGTGGAGTGTGTCGGGGTGTGAAACCAGGCACACTTCCTGCACTGTGCCTCAGGTGCTGCTCCTTGTAGAGCTGTGGGTCACTAAGAGCATGTCCTGTCTTATGGTGAAGCCGATCCTACAGGCCTCTCTGTGCATTGGCTGTTGCAAATGGGAATGTTGTCCTCAAAGGTTGGTGGGCCAGGATGCTGTTCTCTTTTTCCATTTCCCACTCTCTGTCCATCTCCCCTGTCCCCTTCCCCAGCTCCCTCCCTCTCCCTCTTATTTTGCTCCCATGTGGTCTGGACAGACCTGCCACTCTCACAAGGCTTTATTTTCCATGTTGTCTCATATTACATTCTTCAGAGTGAAGTGGGGATGGGGTCCAGGGGTGTGTGTAGGATATAGTTGGGATATGGGACCAGCCCTGTAGACCTCTATTAGATCACTGCTTCATGCTGGTGTGTTGCCCTCAAGGCTTGGCACACCATGTTGAGATCTGGTCCCTCTCTTCCTTTCCTGTGGAGACATTACAGTACCCTCCCCCCACACAATGCCTTTGTCTCTCCTCCCCTCTTTTTTCTTGTCCTCCACCCAACCATATTTTCCCATTCTTTAAGCTGATATGCTGCATGCATCATTGGACTTGATCTGTTTCCTATCTATTTCTTACTGAAGCATATCAATTGGCTTATCATCAATTTCTGGAGCCTGATTTTGACTAATGCCATCAGAGCAACTTGAATTTCTACCTTCAGTAACATTGATTCTTGCTCATACGCTACCTCTTGGAAAGATTGTTGTCCAGTGTGTTTTGGTTTGGTGACTGTGTATTCTTTCCATCTTCTTTTGGGATTTCCTGTATTATTCAATTGTTTTGCCCATAAAATTTTTCATTATCACAATTTGAGACTTGGACTTTTTAAAGGGTTCCTTCTGTGTCATATAAGCTGAACATGTTCTACAATTGTTTTTTGCATGCCATGCACTTGTACATTTCATTATATTTTACTTTATCATCTCTCACTGCCCTCTGAAATTTTCCTTTTTGATCTCTGACTTCATTCCTTTCATTTACCATAGCTACACTTGCATCTTTTGTTTCTTTCCTATCTTTGCAATGACCTTTTGCTTTCTTTGAGTAGCATGTTCTTGATGTCATTTCATAGACCATTGGGTATTCTGCCATTAGTATTTAATGGTGACACCTGTTGTTGAAATGTTCCAAGAATTTGGGTGGGATAAACTCAAGCTTGTATTTTATCTCTCATGAATTTGTTTTAATTTCCTTCAGCTTCAACCTGAATTTTCACATGAATAATTTCCTGGTCTGTTCCCACATCGGCTCTTCTCCTAGCTTTAAATACTGATAAATCATCTCTTCTCCATCATCTCTTCCTACAGATGTAGTCAGTTTGATTTCTGAGAAGTCCCTGTGCATAGTCACCTTTTATGTTGCTGAATAAAGGTATTTGTGATGAAGAAATTTTTGGTCTTGGAAATCCTATCATGCAATTTACAGTTTCATTTTTATCACCAAGATAATATTTCCCAACTTTTGTTTCCAATTTTGCCACAAAATCACTGATAATTATCAATGCATTTTGATTGTTCATATGATCAGTTTCATACTGAAGATGGTGTAGAATTCTCAGTTTCTTCAGCACCAACTGTAATAGGTACTGCCTAAATTTGAGTGATAATTATAGTGACTGAATTGACTTCTTGTATTCAAACAATCATTGTCTTATCACTGATAGCATTGTACTTTAAGACAGATCTTAACATTCCATTTTGGATGCTAAATTCATCATTGTTCCTTTTCATTATTTCATCTTTCCTTAGTAAACCGTACACTTTTCTGATTTACAATGGCCAATACCAGTTCATTTCATCTCAACAATACTTACTATAGTTTTCTTTATGTGTTCTATTTCATTTTTGATGACTTTCAATTTTCTGAGATTCTTATTTTATGCACTCTAATTGGCAAATATTTTAGGTTTTTGCAGCTGTCTTTTGAATCTTGCCCTTCAGTTAATGAAAGTTCCCAAAAGATTTGTGGTCACAGGTGTTATTCCATTCTTATCATGATGGTTGATCTACATTGACAAAGCTGCTCTTCTTCAGTCATACTTTAAGTGCCCTTTGACCTGAGGGCCTCATCTTCTGACACTAATTCTGGCAGTGCTCTGCTAGAGTTCATTAGGTTTTCAGTAACTGACAATAGTCTGATGTTGTCCAGAGGGTTTTCAGTGGACAATTCCTCTAACTTGGAAAGGTGATTCTTTCCTCCTACCCTCAACTTCGTCTGTTCATTATTCTGAAAACATACTTTTTGGCTAACCTTGTTGGCTTTTTAAATACGAATGACATAGATTCCAGTATCACGAGAACACACAAACCAGAACAGTACAACAAATTGAGCCACAGATTATAGATAGGGAGTACTTATTATTGGCTATCCCAGAAAGCTAAGTCTTTCTTGTCTATAAGATACAGAAGTATTAAGTTTCCACAACTTAAGAGAAGCTAAGACTTTGTTCAAAATATCTGAGGCAGATTGATGCCATTCTTCAACAAGATTCTCTTGGATCTGCATAATATTTAATAGCTAATTTTTACTGAGTTCTTTAAGTAAACTTAATGATATATATGTTACATTAATGAGTGAGTTTTAGAGAAATGTGTACATGTTCATATTTACTTGAATCAGAGTCATGCTTCTGGAATTTAGGATGGTACTGCCACACTTCAGCTCTTAGGAAATATAGTCTTTGCTCTATGTGTTCCCTATTAACACAATTAAAAATCTTTCACTTTAAAACTTAGGTACCAACTGATATGGATTTAATTTGTCTGCCCCAAATATTGAAACACCAAACCCACTGCCATTCAGTTGATTCTGACTCATGTAGCTCTTGCATAAGGTTTCCAAGGATCACAATCTTTATGGGGATAGAAAGTCTCAACTTTCCCCACCAGAATGGCTTGTGAGTTTGCACTGTTGAACCTGAGATTCACCGTCTAACACATATCCAACAATATCACCTGGGCTTGTCAACAAAAATATGCTGCAGCTTTAATCCCATTTGGAGATGGCACTTTCTTATAGTTGCTGTAGCTGATATGTTAGTGTAAGGTGTCCCAAATCCCCCTTTTTTTGCGCTGTAAAAGAGCAACTTAGACAAACAAAAAGGCAGGCTAAGAAGGGGATTAATGCCATGCCACTTGAAAATCACCAAGGGATGAGAGAATGAAAGCTGAAGAGAGACAGGAGTTTTCCAACCAAATCAGCAAGAAGAGCTTTCTCCCAGATCAAGCAGAATGCAGACCTTGCCAATTCCATCTCATAGGAACTCTGCAGGACAAAGCAGAACTGCACCTGTAGGTTTATAGCCATGGTAGCGGTCATGTCTTCGTGAAGTCTGTTTCATGATTAGGATGTAGGGGTGGAATCTAGCCTGTTAATCTAGAGATATTCAATGAGGCCTCTGTGTGGGAATGGCTTTATCCCGAGAATTCTGGGAAGTCTTGCACTATTTCCCAATTGGAGAAGAGAGAAACTGACTGAGTCTCTGAGGCAACAAATTACTGACAATATGATATGACAGCATGCTGATCGATCCTGATTCCTGGAGAATGGAAGAGCCAAAGGAGATGCCAAATGGGTTTGCCTTGATGCAACCATCCTTCTGGGGCCAGAGAAGCCACAGAGAGACCCCTGCCAGCGCTAAGATGTTGCTACTGCCACCTGACACACAAGGCTCTGCACCACTGGCCTGTGATTGTTCTGGTATCATTGCACATGGTTCCTAAGTCAGAAGGAGACTTTATAGACTGCTATCTGACACATGGGCTAATATCAGGCTTGTGACCTTGGCCTGGACTGGGTTGGGATGCTTTGTCAAGGTTCCATTCCTCTTATATATGAACCTTTCCCTTATATCCATATGCATGTCCATGAATTTGTTTCTTTAAGCTATCTGGGCCAACACCACCTTCTAAATCTTTATGAGAGCACACAGCTTCATTTTTCTCTCAAGGATCAGCTGGAGAGATCAAAAAGACACCTTTTTTGTTTGGCAACTCAGTATCTGATCCATTACATCATCAAAGTTCTTCTCCCCAAAGAAGGTGCCATATTTAGGATGTCTAATCTGGTCATAGCATCCTGGGAGAAAATAGCTTTCTATTGATGTTACTTATTTGTCATATGCCTGTTACAGTTTCACATAATAGCTAAGACACTGATGATAGCATCCTCCCTTATGCAAATGTTATTAGAAATAGGTAAATGTCATCTTTCAAATTGGCACTGTCTCCTTCTGTTCGCTTTGGCATTTTGCGAGGGCCTCTCTCACGCAATCACTTACTTCTTAGAGTACGCACAGTTTCAACTAGAGGATTTAATACAACCATCATCTTGATGTAAGATCAAATTAATTTCAGGCCAGTTGTTTGACTTTTTATTTTAAAGAGCACAATGGAGCCCTTGTTTCTTCTGCATGCATTGTTTCTAGTGTACAGGCAACTCATATAAAAAGTTGTCCTGTGGGATGGACTTCCAAGATGATTATTTCACCTTCTGGCAGTTTGTATGATAGAATGTATCAATCTAAGCAGCAAGTGGCTTCAGGGAATATATTTTCAAGACTGCACATGAAAAGCAACTGATCCACAAGATATACAGAGTACACCGCTGTAGAACAGGATAGCCTTAGGATACAATTAGGATATAATTTTTTTAAAAAATTAACCCTAGCATGAAAGCTGGCTAGGAATTTAAACAACAGCAAGTACAAAAACAAATTATCGGATAGATTGCCTGTGGGACCAAGAATTTCTACATATTTGAAAAATAGAAGGCCATCACAAACAAATATAAACTTGGTGCTGTTGAGTTGATTTTGATTCAGTTAGTTGCCTCGTAGGACAAAGCAAAACACTTCAATTTGAAAAGATATAAATCTTTGGGAAAGCAGGCTGCCTGACCTATTTTCAAGGGAGCATCCAGTGGGTTGGAACCACTGACCTTTAGTTTAGCAGTGCAATGTTTATCCCACTGTGCCTTCCAGGCCCCTAGGAAAACAATATTCTATATGATAAGTTTAGTGGATGCATCCTCCTCAATTGAACCTTAAAGCTGACTTCCCAGAACATGTTCATTTAACCAAGAATGGGATGACTGGAAATGAGGCTTGCTGATAACTCTCTTTATTGAGTATGGTATCATTGAAATGGAAGCAAAGCTCTCAATTCCCCCAAACAACATGTCCAAAACAAGACACACAGAACAACGAGGGGAATTAAAGAGCTGGCAAATACAAAAAAAAAAAATCGCTTGGTGCATTTTTCTTTGTTGTAGTTGTTGTAAGTGACTTTCTTTTTAATTAGCTTCCTGATTCATCTATTCCCTTTAAAACTGTTATTCAGCTTTGAACTTGGAAATAAAAATATGTAAGCACACATGTAAGCTCAGCTAATGGTTATAGAAAAGGTGCTACATTTATCATGTACAGAAATACTGCACAGGATTTGCACGTTCAGTTTGAACTTTCAGTTTGCAATATGTATATCACTGAGTTTGTTTTATTTTAACTGCATACCTATAGATGATTTCATGCTGTCTATTAGAAGTGCTCATTGTTTAGTTAATCAAATTAGCCAAGTATTACCAAAAGGACAGTGGCTATAGCAAAAAAAAAAAAAGAGAGAGAGAGAGAGAGAGAGAGAGAGAGAAGCCCTCCCTCACTGCCCTCAAACTCACTGCCATGGAGTTAATTCTGGCTCAACATTCATCCTGTGAAGGGTTTCTGAGGCTGTGAAACTTTACAGAAACACACTGACTCCTTTTGCTCCCACAGAACAGCTGGAGAGTGTGTCGTGCACATCCGTCCAATGCCTTATCCACACCACCACCATGGATTTTGAGTTATGCTTTTGAGTTAAGTCTTTCTATATAAATTATCTTAATCTCCCTTGGAGGTTCAAAATTTGTGCAAAATTCTTTATAAATCTTCATTTGAAAAGGAATCTTCACTTGGCACATTTCTTAGAAACTCAGTTTCATTTCTTCATGTCTTTCTGCTTTATTTTATTCATAAAGAAAGCATGATGTACCTTAAACTATGTGGCTTCTGATGTGTAAAGTCATCTCATTGAGGGTCTTCCTGCTTTCTGTGAATCTTCTACCATACAGGATGTCCTTCCCGAAAGACTGGTGCCACTTGATTACAGGTCTAAAACACATGAGACAAATCTCATCATCTGTGTTTCTAAGAAGCATTCTGTCTCTACTCCTGACCAAAAAAAAAAAAAAACATTTGTTCATTCTTTTGGTAGGTTATAGAATATTTAATATTATTTGAGCAAATTTACAATTCTTTGTCAATAAATCCACAGACACCAATGCTCTGATATTGCTGATTCATTGTTCAGACTTCACATGCATATGAGCTGATTGCATCTGCCATAATTTGGGTCTGGGACTTCTTAGTTTTCAAGGTGACATCTTTTATTTCTGCAATATAACAAGACCTTTTTTCAGTAGATGCACCTAATGAAAAAAAATACTTGATTTCCCAACAGATGTCCACAGGAATGCTAACCCAGGAAAGTGGATCAAAATAAAAAGCAAATCCTTGACAGCATCAATATATTAGCAATTTATCACCATGTCACTTATTGGTTCGGTTGTAGAGATTAGTGTTTCTCTCTTTTAGACTCTGGTTGGTATTGAAAGTGATGATTTATGTTATTTGTAACTAAGTGCTTCAAATCCTTTGTGCTTTCAACAAGCAAGCTGGTCTCATCTGTAAAACACAGGTTGCTCATGAATCCAATTCTGGCGCTGCATTCTTCTTCATAGAGGCCAACTTTATGGACTATTTCCTCTGCCTATGGGTTGAATTTTATTGTTGTTGTTAAATTGTTAAGTAACAATGGTTGGGTAAAAATAGTAACCACAATAGAATGAAACATGATGGTGAAAGTATACATCTTTGAAATACATGCTTCCTGATTTTAAACCACACGGTATCCCTTATTCTCCCCAACTACTCTTGTTTAAGGTACAGGTTACACACAAGGACCATCCAATGTTTTTAATTCCCATTCTTTATAATTATATATAATAAAATAATATAATTTATTATGATTCATGAAAATCCCTTGAGTAATCCATAAAATACAAATAGACCACTTTCTAGTGTTGTTCTCAGGTTTCAGGTACAATCCAACTGTAAGCAGCAATATTTCTCATCCCATGCTTTCTTCTGAATCCCACTGAATTTCTAAAAGTTTTCCATGGATGTACTTATTCAATCATTCTGGTTACTAGTTAGCCTGAGGTCCATAAGGTCAGTAGTTCAAAACCACCAACCACTCCTCAAAAGAAAGACCAGGTTTTCTATTTGTGTAAATAGTTTCAGTTTAGAAGCTGTACAGTTACAGAAACCTACAAGAGGACCCTTGTATTGATGACAGTGACTTCATGACATTGACTTGATGACAGTGAGTTAGGCTCACTGTTTAGCTGCCCCCCCCTTCCTGAAACTAACAATGTATATATATTTACCAGGTACCCCGTAGAAATTAATTTTTTGTACTATAGTCCATAACTCAGGATAAAGTGTTGGTATCTGCTTTTGCGGATTCCCCACCAGCACCATTTATTCTGTTCCAAAGTCCCCCACTAGGCAGCAGTATTCACTTTTTGAAACACTGATATAAATGGCTAGATGACTCCACCACAGACAATGAGGAATGATAGTGATGACTATTTACTCCATTTTGAGGTAATTTTCTGTGGTTCATGAAGCATAAAATCAAAACTTCATGAAGAAATTATTAGTAAGTTGAGAAAATTGGTCAAATTTCATTTACTTTTACAATTATTCATTGAATCTTCTGAATGAGCAATTATCATTTACTCACATCAAAGCTCACTGTCATTGATGAAATCCTGACTCAGTGCTGTTCTACTGGACAGAGCAAAATGATTCCTGTGGGTCTGAAAATGTAAACTTTGACTTTCTATCAGAGCAGTTGTTTGCTTTTAACTACTTATTTTGTGGTCAGCTGCCCAACGATAACCCACTATACAACCAGGAATCTTTTACATAGACAGTTGCACTGAAAAATCGGGGGACGAAGCAAAAAGTAAAGAGACATAATTTCTTCTGCTATAAAAATACCATCTAGTAGAGAACAACTTTCTCAAAGTGATACAGATAGAGTTAAAAGGACAAGATAAATCATTTTGTCCCAAGTAACAACAGTCACCCAAACCAAAACTATGTATTGATTTGAAAGTGTTTCAAGAGCACCTCAACTATTGATATTGTTCCAGATGATCTATATAAAGAACCCAAAACTTTAGTCTGTGTACCTCACAAAGAGCAATAATGAGTGTATTGGGGTAAAATATTACAATAAACACTAATTTTTTTCACTCGCCTCCCAAACCAGGTGATGTCTATTTCATGCTATCTCAAACAAATTAAGCTGAGAATTTTTTACTTTCATTTTTTTCCTGGGCAGAAAACACAATTGTGGTACTTTATTTGACTATTCAGGTATTAACAGATCCAGAGGCTGTGATTACTAATTAATAACAGGGAGATGCCAGCAGTTCAAATGGAACCCTGACAATGCTCTTACTGTAAGTGCCAAGCAACTTACATTAATCTAAAAAAAAGATTGTGTACTTATCTTGGATTTAAATCACCAAGAGCACATTCATAACCATCTTAAAGACAATAATTGCATGCACAACACTTGAATTGCAGAAGAACTTTCCCCTTCCTGTTCAGAAAATTGTTGCCAATTGCCACTTTTGCTTTTACATTCTCTCCAATTCATTAAACTTTGTGGAGCTGCAACTGACAGTTAAAATAGAGCTCAGTGGCATTAGGTCCAATTTCAGTAGCTTAAATGCTGAGAATCATAAAGTGGAATATTCTGATTAGGTATATTTACCCAACTATTTTAAAATAAGGAATGTAGAAACTCAAAACCTAGAGAAAATATAAGCATTTATCTGTAGATTTTGAGTGATTAAATAGTGCATTATGATACTAGATTGCTGTCTAAATGAGAGGGGGTAACATTGGTTATTTTAGTTTTCACTTCGGAGATTGAGCAACAAAGCCCTTTTGAGAACACACTTTGATTTAGAGAGGTCTAAACTGGAAGACATGCAGGACTCAGATATGATTCAGTAAGTGATGAAGGGCTGGCTACTGAAACCTGTTCTTCCATATGTTTGGCAGAGGATGACTGCGTGGGGTGACAGAATCAGAAAAGTGTTCAAGAAAGAGTTGATTTACAGCTGGCTGGCTGGCTGGGTGAAGCTAAATGACATGTCTCAAGATAGGATACATAGATTTCACTTTGGGCCAAGAAAGGGGAAGCTGGCAATCTATGTGCTATTTATGATACAGTATTCTCGAGACTCAAGGATTAGTTAACCTATTGAGGTCTGTAGTTAATGTATTGCAATGTCAGAGACTCTTCCAATGGAATTTTTATTCCTACTGATCTTCAGCCAGATTTTCTAGGAGACAAAGCAGTAAAACCACAGTATTTTCATTTTTTTCCATCATAGCATAATTCAAATATGTTGATTCTTCTTCACTATTTCTATTCAATTTCCAACACCACATACATAAAAGACTATTGAAGCTATCATGACTTAAATCAGGCACAACTTATTCCTCAAAGAAACACAATTCCTTTCCAACACTTTAAAGGGGCCTTGGGTAGATTTACCCAGTAATGCATTGCTTCATCTCTTGACTGCTGCTGGTGTTTATACAGTGCCAGAAATCAGTACTTGGCAAAGCAAAAACAAAAACCTCCCAAATAGGTGTCAAAGGGTCCCGGTGGCACAATGGTTCAAGCAGTAGAATGCTCATCCCACGATCGGTGTTTCCAGCCAATAAGTCACTTAAAGAAAGACAGGTCTCTCTGTACACATGGAGGTACACCAGCCTGAGACAT
Source organism: Nesogale talazaci (assembly GCA_004026705.1). Lineage (NCBI taxonomy): Eukaryota > Metazoa > Chordata > Mammalia > Afrosoricida > Tenrecidae > Nesogale > Nesogale talazaci. The sequence continues at coordinate 5,917 of PVJH01038581.1, read as the reverse complement.
GTTTGTGACCAGGTCCTTTCTGCCATCTAAGATCACTGAGTTCGAAGATGCTGACTGGCATATTGTTCGGTGGTTGAGCTTGACTCACAGAAACCCACTGGTGAAGCCCACTGCTGTTCCTGCTGGGTCCATTCATCTCCTTCAGGACCATCTTTGTTTGCTCTGACCCTTTACAATGCATGCATCTCTTCTCCCAGGGACCAGTTTCTCTTGGAAACATCTCCAAGCTGGTTGACATGAAGTCACTCCATCCTCACTTCTAAAAAGAATTCTGGCTCTTCTTCCAAGACAGATTTTTTAAAATTTATTTTTCTCTTATTCCAATAGTCTTTGCCAACACCATAATTCAAAGGCATCCATCCTTCTACAGTGTTGCTCATTCACTGTCCAGATTTCATGTGCATGTGAGGCCATTGACAGTACCCTGGTGTGGGTTAGGAGCAGATCAGTCCTATCTCAGTGCTTTCACGAGGTCTGGCACTGAAGATTTGGGCTACACAATAAACCATTTCCTTTCTGCTGCTTCCATGGACAATAATAGTAGAAGCAAAGAAGATGAAATCCACCACAACTTCACTATTTTCTCCATTTCACATCATACTGTCTATTGGTCCAGTTATGAAGATATTTTTTTACATGGGGTTGTAGTCCATACAGAAAGACACTATTTTTGTTTTAATTAGCAAGTGCTTTACATATTCACTTCACGCAATCAAGGTGTGTCATCTGTATATGGCATACTGTCAATATTTCCTACAATAAAGCTGCCCCATTTTGAAATTATAATCCATCAAGAGTCTAGGTAGATTGGCTGAGCACAAAGAAGAAATACATATGGGGAAAGCATACAACCCTAGCTCTCACTTTTCCTGATTTTAAACCCTGCAGAATTCCCAGTGCAAACAACGATCTCTTTGTGTACAGTTTCCTCAGGAGTACAATGGAAATGTTATGCAATTTATATTATATGAAATACTACCTATGATTCACATAATTGAATGTCTTTTCACACATAGAAAACAAAGCACCTACAAACAACTTTCTAGCACTCTGCTTTCAGTCAAGACCTATCTGATATCAATGATGATGTCTCCTGTGTCCCTTCCACTTCCAAATCTAGCTTGACTTTCTTGCACCTCCCTGTCGATGTTTTTGGATTGCCTTCAGCATATTTTGATTGCATGTAATATTAATTATACTGTTCAACAATTTTCTCATTCCACTGAGTCCACTATTTTTAGAATAGGCACAAATATTCATCTCTTCTACTTAGTTGGTCATGTAACTGTCTTCCAAATTTCTTGATATAGATGAGTGAGTGTTTCCATTGCTCCTCAAATTGTTGTAATACTTGCAGTGATATTATTTCCTTATCTGAAGCCTAATTTTTCAACAACATGTTCAATGCAACTTTCAATAGCAATGCTTTAATTTTGACCAGTTGCTTTTGTTACAGTGGCTCTATATATTCCTTCGACACCCTTTTACCCAATGAATACTTAAATATTTCGACTAGAAGTTTAATTATCCACCCCCCTCAATTCCTTCGGCTTGAAATTGAATTTATTCCTTCTGCAGAATCGATTCTTCCTTTTTGTATTTGTAACACCATGTATTTGTAGATTTCATCATAATATTCCACTTTGTCTTCTTGAGCCGCTTGAAAATTTCTGTTCAGCTACTTGTTTCATCATTTATCATTCACTTTAGCTACTGTACAATCAAGACCAAGTTTCAGAGTCTCTTCTGAGATACACTTCGGTCTTTTTTTTTGGCATCATTGCCCTCTGGTGGTCATAGGAGCTACCCAAAGCTGCTCCTGAGAGCCGCTGCTGGATTTGAACCACCAAGTGCTCAGGCTGCAGTCCCACACTCAACCACTTACACCACCGGGGCTCAGCCTCACTTTTTATTTTTATGACTTTTTTCTTTCTTCATGTATAATGTTATTGAAGTCTTCCCACAGCTGTTCTTCTGTCTTTAGTGCATGATCAATGGTCTTGAGATGTTTTATAAATTCAAGTGTGATATACATCAGTTTTGTATTTTTATAGCAGTTCTATTGACATGTATTTACATATCATATAATTGAAGAGTTCATCCATGCAATCACATGGAGAAAAATTACACAATCACCACCTCATCCACTCCTGTGTACTCCTCCCTGTGGTCAAATCACTCCCAAGATGAGTTGTGTAGTCATGACCCACTCCAGTGCTCCCCACCCCACTCTCATTCCCTGACAAGGTTGTATTTTTGCTTTCATGGGTATGTTTTAATTTCCATCAGCTTCAACTTGATGGTCTTGACTTCATTTTGATTAATGACAGTTAGTGACTCCATCTCTGTCCACATATGTAGTCAATTTATTTCCTATGTATTCTGTCTGGCAACTCCAAAAGGAGAGTCACTTTATAAAACTAAAAATATTTTGATGAACTAGTTAGTCTTACATAACTCAACCTATTAACAAAGCTATAATTTCCAGCTACTGCTCTTTCCTCTTTGTTTCCAACTTCATATTCCAGTAACCAGCAATTATCAATGTATTTTAATTGCATATTTGATGAATTTTGGACTTAAAAACTTGGTAGAAAATACAACATTGTTGGGGGTAAGGGTGAGGTGGGGAGCACTGGAGCGGAACCTGATTGCACAACTCATCTTGGGGGTGATTCGACAACAGGAAGGAGTACACTGGCGTGGATGAGGTGGTGATACTGTAATTTCTCTTTATGTGATTCCATGGTTGAACTCTTCAATTATATGATATGCAAATTTCTTCATCAAAGCTTTTAGTCATTCATTCATAAAGCCTATAGCAATGTACCTCAAAGTATGTTCTTTTTTAAGGGGGGGGACAATGAATGCAACACAATTCCTCTTGAATTTATCCTTGCTGATATAGTAAATCATTTGATTGTCTAATTCCAAATTACCAGTACTTTCCAATTTTAGCTCATTAATGCCTAGGGTATTTATCTTTATGTGTTCCATTTGATTTTTTTCAATTTCCAATTTTCCTGAATTCACACTACAACTTCCATATTCTGTTTATTAATATATTCTGTTTTCAACTGTTTCTTATTCTGAATTATGTGCTATTAGCAAATGTAGAGACCAAAAAGGTTATTCCATCCTTGTCCCTAAGTTGTCTCTACTTTGAAGAAGTAGCTCTTCTGCAGTCATACCTTGTATGCCTTCCAACCTGAAAGGCTTATTCTCCAGGACCATAGAGGACAATATTCCATTGCCATTCAAAATATTTCCAAGGGCTTTTCCTTGCCAATGGACAACTTCTTTCTTTTACCTAGTCTGCCTGGGTCTCAAAGCTCCATTGAAACCACTCAGAGTCTGAGTTTACAAGCAAACATGACATTATGGGCGACGCTATTCACTCACTACAGAAATCTGAATATGCTATGTGGCAATCATGGCTAGGGCAAGATAGATAAAAAGTAAGGATGAATTATTTATGTTAAATGCATCAAGGTAAAATAAGTTATGTGAAAAGAAGATTGAGACTGTTTAGTTCTGAAAAACAAGAAAATAAATGGACAAACATGATTGGCTAAGGTATATGATGTTATGATGAGGCTAGAGATTTAGTGGTAGAATTTTTAAATAAAAATCCTATAAACAATTGGTCTAACAAACATGGTCAGAAATGCACTATTAATTGTGCTGAGTGTGGAAAGTTAAGAGAAAGTGAAAGAACCCAGACATTACTGCAGTAGAAATTGATCATCTTTTTTAGACCTGGAAAGATAAGGAAAGAGAATTTTTAATGAATTGCAGAGAGAGCAATAGTCATAGGTGAAGGGTAATTGAACAGGAAATACTGATTCAGAGAAAGAAAGCAATGGTCAAATTCTAAAGAAAAAGCAGTGGGGAAAAGCCTCTTACCTGGTACATCATCTCCAGCAATGTCTCTCATATCAGAAGTCATAGGGTAAAGAAGTCTGCATAATACTTGAATCATTCAGTTAGCTGAGCATGACAAAAAATTGATATTATCAAAAAATGAAATAGAATAGAACAGTTTGAGGGTTTTTCAGTTTTTGCTACTGGCTTTTCTTTTCTTCTTTCCCCCTTTTTCTTTGCTCTTTTTGTTTTGTAGTGTTAGCGCTTGTGGATTTACTTTTTTCTTCTTTTTTTTTGCTTTGTTTTACTTTTCTTTGTTTTTGTGTGTTTTATTGTCTATGTATGTCTATCTGGACAAGATAGGCAAGATGAACAATCCAGAGGATAGAAAAATGGGACTAGCGGTTTCAGGGAGACATGGGAGAGGGAGAGATGGAGAAAAAGAAGGGGGTGCCAACAAACCCACGGTCAAGGGAAGAATATAATCTAAAATCGATGGTGAGGGGGGCATGGGATGTTTAGAGAGGATCAATCAAGGGCAATGTAGCTGAGAGGAATTACAAAATCCCAAAGGAAGGTCAAACATGATAGTGGGATGGGAGGAAAGCAAAATTAAATTGAGAAAATAACTGGAAGGCAAAGGTCATGTATATAGGTCTAAATGTAGGCATGTATATATGTCAATACATTTATATAAAATGACAGAGGGATAGATGTATGTGTATCTATTTATTTATAAAGTATTATGACAGCAGATGGACACTGGACCTCCATTCAAGTACTCCCTCAATGCAAAGATCCCAAACAAAAGAAACAAGCAAAAAGAATTATCAATGGGAATAAGGGGGAGGACAGAGTGGAGATTCAAGCCCATAGGTAGTCAACTAAACACCCCTGTGAGAAGATTTACAAGTAAGAGACAAGCCATTCAGGAAGGATGTGTTATAGCACCGACACAAGATACAACCTTCCTCTATTTCTTTAATGCTTCCTCCCACCCCACACCCCCACCAACATGACCTCAATTCTACCTTAGAAATATGACCAGACAAGAACATGTATATGGGTGTAGATAAGAGTTCACAACACAGGGAATCCAGAGGAGATAAACACCTCAACACCAATAAGGGAAACAGCAATACTTGAAGGGTGTAGTGGGTGGAGTACAGGGAAACCAATCACAACAATTGACACATGGCCCCTCCCTCCCAGGCAGACAGACAGCAGAAAAGTTGGGGAAATTAAGCAGTGATCAATGTAAGACATGAAAAAAAAGAAGAATTTATAAATTATCAAGGGGACATGGGGGAGGGACATGATGCCAGGGGCCCAAGTAGAGAGAAAATATTTGGAAAAAGATGATGACAACATATGCACAGATGTGTTTGACACAATGGATATGGATTTGGATTGTGGTAAGAGGTGTAAGAACTCACAATAAAATTTAAAAAATTAAAGAATGAAATGGAGAGTGTGGAGGTATATAATCAGCACACTTTTTCTTGTCAAAGATGATGGACCAACAAGCTATCCAACCTTTTGGGAAAGTGGTGAGAAAAACAAGTGTACCTTTTTGCAATCCCAGCCTCCCCTCCAAAAAAAAAAAAAAAAAAAAACGCGCTCCATTAGCTGGCTATTGCTTTGTAAAATTGTATTATTATTTTCTTTATTTATCATTTTGGGGAGCACTTATAGATACCTGAGCATCCCATTGTTCAATCACATCAAGTAGCATGGTACAACTGCTACCACAATCAGTTCCAAGCATCAGCTCTCCTTGATACTATCCCTCTCCCCACTCCATGAACCACCCCACCCCAACACGTGCACACACACACACACACACACACACACTTTTTTTTTTAATCCTGCATGGATGTCACTTTGAAAACTAAAGGCTAATATATTGAAGACTAAGTTTCACCAGACCCAAGTCAGTTGGAGATTTCTCCTTGGGTAAGTGATGGAGCTTTGAAGAGCTTTTGTCTCAGGAAATCTCACAGGCATTCCTGTCCTGTGCTGTTGGGTTCCTATGACTGTGGATGGACTCAAA
>PVJH01038580.1:0-17066 GCA_004026705.1 Nesogale talazaci | reverse complement strand
TTCTGGACACAGCATATCAGATGCATTTTTCTGGGAGGAAAATAAATAAGAAATATTCTTAGTGAAGCGTCCCTAGCTCATTGTTTTGTTTTGTTGTTTTATCAGTGCACTGTTCAATTCTTAAAAAATTCTGCTAAGCCCCCATGTGTCTTTTGAGAAAAATCTATAAAGATGACCTATTTGGAATCCACCACCAATAATCACTCTAACCTTCTGAGCAGATACCTCTACCTTTGATTTAATTAACTTAGTTGACACCTCAGAAAACAATGTTCTGATAGGACAGCCTCTTTTCTGAGGACCCTCTAATGAGACTTAGACAAATTTATTACTGAGAGAACTTGTCTGTAGCTATCCTCTCACCACATCTCTAAAGAAACTATATTTGTAACAAACCCATGCATATATGAACTGGAATCCTAGTAACAACATTTTTGACTTATCTTTGTACACCCGCATGCAAATATGCATAGCAAACCCAATCAAAGCAAAACATTTTATCAAGATTCAAGGAGTCAGTCACATTTAGAGTCCATTCATCATCTCCATAAATATACCACTGTTTATGGAGAACCACAATGTGTCTATAGCCCATAATCAGTCATAAAATGAAAAACAAATGTAGCATATGTGTTATAACAAAATAGTTAAAAATAAGAATAAGTATTCTATAGTCTTTTTCATACTGAGTGAAAACTTGTAGAATATTTAATAACTAAGAATCAGTAAACTTAAATAACTTAACATCTAAATTCCTAAATATCTAGCATAAAACTTAAAATATATGAAATGCATTTAAATGTGTATATTAATATTAAAATGCATGCAATTTAAAATAGTAATGAGGTATTTGCTCAGAACCACAAATCCATCAGCAGTTAAGAGTCCTAAGAAAACAATTCTAGTTGAATCACTCGGTGATGTATTATTAAAACAAGGGATCTCTTCTATATAATTGAGTGCTGTCAAAATCAATTCACATTTTTTCAAAGTTTAGCTGAAAATGATTTTGAATAACTTTTTAAAGGCCCTAGTGAAGCACCATAGAGTATTTTATGAATTATTCAGGTTTTTGACAGGAACATGAATACATTTATTATCCCATTTTCACAATCTCCTAAAAATATATTTCAAAACACCTTGTGGGGTCTCAATGGAGCTATTTGATGAAACCTATATCCTAAGCTGTATTTCTGATGCTGTATGGATGGATATTCTGTGGCCAGACGGCCCTCGGCAATTTAAAGAGCAACGCCCAGTAGTAGGCTAGCACATTATTTTCAATCAGTGATTTGTCTTGAAACACCATTACTGAACAGACCAGGACACACAGCCCCTTTGGTAGATTTTTGTTATGAAGAGAGAGAACAGTTATTTCTCTAGGCAGAATTTGACAGAGGAGAATTTTATATTACTGTATGTGTATGATGTGTGTGTATGTGGGGGGGGGTGTATTCTTACACTGATTCAGTGTTTGTGGAAACAATAAATTATATTTGGTCAAAACAGGAAGTGAGTAGTGATATGATTCTGTATTCTATTAAGCAACAATGAGAGATAAAATGCATATTCTGTCATCACTAAATGGTTTTAATTAAATCAGAAAGATTAGTTCTATGTATAATCAGTATTTGAACTTTTTTATCAAATACCGGACCACATTCATTTTTACCCCGTGAAAAACAAATACATACCTATTTGTTTACTAAAGAAATTGTTACAGGTTTATAAATCATATAGGCATTGAATTTTCAAAATTGTGCATGTGCTTCTTTTTCAAGCTCAGTAAATTTTAAAATTTCAAAAATGTTCATTCAGTGGTACATTGAGCCCCAGTGGTGTAAATCGTTGAGTGTGGGACTGCAGGCTGTGGGCTTGGCGGTTCAAATCCAGCAGCTGCTCTCAGGAGCAGTGCTGGGTAGCAACCACGACCACCAGAGGGCAGTGATGCCCTCCCAAAAAATGTACATTCAGTTTTATGAGGAGTGTGACATTCTTAGAAAAATGATAGGCAGTTTGAGTCCAGAAGCTTACCTTAAATTTAAGCAGCCTCTCCTTTTTAATTCCTAGCCAGACCTATGCCCAGTTCTCAGCAATATATCATGACTACTTGATGTTTCTAAAGAAAAGTGGATTGTTTTAAAACTGGGTGGTTTTTTTTGCTTGTTTTAATAACAACAAAAAGAAACACTTACCATTAAGTGGATTCTGACTCAGAGCATCCCTTGGGGCTCAGAATAGAATTGTGCACCATAGTGTTTTTAAGGGCTGATATTTTAGAAGTAGATTGTCAGTCTTTTTCCTTAGGTGTCTGTTGGCAGCCAAGTGAATTCCTGCTTACATCATCAAGGGACTCCTCTTTCAACCAAATATCCCTAAAATATAAACTGGCAAAAATCATGAAAATACAGGCATTAATATCTGCTGGCCTATGCCGATATTTAGGTTGAGATGAGTACATAAGGAAGGATGCTAGCAGTGGTTGTTTGCTGGGAGAACTGCTTCCTGACAAAGCCCGCCACTAATTGTCAATAATGTGCATAGCAAAAACAACCTTGGGGTTAACTTTACTTTTGCTACCAAAGATTATTTTATATCTCTATGTTGTACAACATCTTCCCTTCAAGAGGGATAAAAGGAAAACTGTATTTGAGTCAGAAGCCACTGCTGCCTTCTGGGATTGAAACAGCAAATTGCCTTTAGTACAGACATCTCCTCAGCACTCGAAGGGACTCTCCATAGACACTGCTCCTGGGGTGATTGTAATAGAAACAGTCATGATCTTTAGGGAAGATTTCAACCAGTGCTCAAAAAATTATCACTGACAATTAATACTGCCTGATTCTGATCATAGAAAATAGGACACTTCTGTGGGTTTTGTATACGGTGATCTAAGGGACAGGTGCTTCCACCATCAGCAATTCGAGGACAAAATGAAACATTATGGATTGGTCTGGGATAAGCCAATTACTAGCATCACTGCAAGGATTGCATGATTGACTTTGAGACGTGGCAGGATTAAGCAACAGGTCATGTCTGTCAAAGGTCACCATGAGTCAGAGCATGCTTGAAAGCCACTGATAACAGGAACTTCACTTACTGCCCAGGCCTTCGGAGTGAAATCCAAAATGCAAGAAGGGACAAGATGGTTTGAAGGGACTCCTGAGAGAGAGAACCCTGTCAGGGCTCTGCCAGGTGTCAGAGCAAGAGAAATGGGTACAAATGAAGAAAACTGGATAAGAGGATGGGTGCATTAGAAGAGTCAGTGATATTTGGTAGAAATAAAGCAATTTATTTAGTTGTGGATACTTTTTCTAGCTTTCCTTTTAACTCCATTTTACTATGAGTTTTAATTGGGTCTTGTGTGCAGAGTTACATGACCATTTTAGCATTCTGATCGTTTGCTTCATGGAGAATGGGTGTGGACGCAGAGTCTATGACCTGAATGTGACCAACCGTGTGCGAGGTACAACTCCCAAGAGAAAAGGCATTGAGAGAATAAAGAGAAGGCACCAAAGCTCTGATCACGTGAATCTCAGGCAAGTGATGGCAAGTAGTCACTCAAATGGCTATGTTGGACATGTAAAGGTCCTTGGGCTACTCAGAATTACCCAGAGCAGCATCACATAAGAGCCAGAGATTTACAGTCATTGACAGGAAGACGACACTGTCTATGCTGTATGTCAGCCCTCTATCAAAGAATGCATAAACCCTGAAGGATGAACATTTGGAGCTATTTGGGCCCCATATATCTTACAGGAAGCCATAATGAAGTTTGCCACAATTTGTATGGTTTCCGGTTCCTGCTAAGATCATTGTACTTAACAAGTGTAGAGTTTACCTATTTGATGCATAAATTAATTTTATTTACTAACCATGTCAATCTGAATTCCTTTTCAGTCATTGGAAAAACTGGTGAAAACTGTATAAACAAACTGTAAATCTAAACTCCTTGGTGTTTTTCTAATTAGGTTTCCACTCACACTGTGTGTATTTTTTCCTCTATCTTTTTTCTTTAAGACTACATCAAAGTCAGTAAATAATTGTTGGGTTTTATCCCCATTGAAAATATTGTGCAGGTCAGCACAAGTCATAAGAAATTTTCTTTAAGACACAACACATAACTACATCCAATTGTGTGGTTATTTAATTATTAATTTTTAATTCTCTGTATTACTCTGTGGTTGAGCCTTGCAGTGTGGTGCAAGATTCCAAATTTCTTTTTGGATATTTTGAAAGTCTTGTAGTTCCTGATAAATGGTCAGGAGCATGATTGAAAATGAGGGCATGGGAAGGATAAAAACCAGGGAATGAGCCAAATACCATTTTTTTTAAAAATATATGACAATGAAAAGGTATATTTTCAAAAGGTAAGCTGTTACTTTGATTCAGTTTCAATAACTGTTAAATTTCCCAAGAGAAACATACCTTTAGTGCATTGGAAAAAGCCAAAGGCACAATGGTTTTGGTTTGGTATTTGTTAAGGAGAGAAGAGAGTTCATTTATGAATTTCTTTCTCTAATAATCACTTTTAATATGACCTGTTCATTAAAAGGAAAATCATAATTGTGTATATCAAATATGTATTTGAATTATGATATTGGGAAATATATTGAATACATGATGGACTCCCAGACCAAATTTATCATGAAATATTTACAGCAGGAGTGCTTCTTGGAAGTAATATGGTGAGCTACTCTCTTTGGGAGTGCAGATAGCAGGAACTTAGTGATTTTTATAATGTCAGAAACAAAAAGATAAAGAAAAAAGTGATATAATGTGGATTAAAAACTAAAGTCACAAACACTAGTTTTAAACATAGTTTGTTTTGAAACTGTTTCCATCAGTCTTTTTTACTTAAAAAAAATAGCAGTTCAGAAAAACTTGGCAAGTAAATAAAGTGAGCTGACATATGAAGGAGGAGGTAGAGTCTCCACTTCAAAATGAATCCATTTCTTTCGCCAGACATCTGTGCTACGATGTTCATCACGGTGCAGTTCACAATTGCAAGGAGTTGGAAACAACCCAAATTTCCATCAACAGATGAATGGATTTAAAAACTGTGGTGCATACACACAATGGAGTATTGTGCATCCCTGAAGAACCGTGATGAACACATGAAGCACATCAATGCATGGGAAGAACTGGAGGAAATTGTGCTAAGTTAAGCAAGACTAGCGCAAAGAGCAAGTACATGAGTCCGCTGAGGTAAGCTCAAGAATACATCCCTAAGGGGCATAGGGAAGAAGCTACTGTATAAACACATCCCTGCCGTGAGGTCTAGTAATGTGGCAGGGGCCAGAATAAACTCAGGGATATATACGGTAGCCCACTAAAAAGAAGGAGGAAAAGATAAAGGCCTGGGTAGACAGGGAAGCAGGGTACTCACCCACGCATGGGGAGGGTATTATTTATACCTCGACAGGGAAAGAGGGACCAGACTTCAACCAGGTGCCCCAAGACAGGAACACAGCACACTGATATGAAGCAGGGATCCATTAGAGAGTAATAGTAAGTTTGCCGCAATTGCCCATTACCAAGCACGTGGACAGCACCCTGTATGTGTGTGTGTGTGTGTGTGTGTGTGTGTGTAAAGGGAAAAGAGATCTATGTACATATATTTATAGGTTTAGTATTAAGGAAACACATGGACAGTGGGCTTCTATTCAAGTATTCCCCCAAATACAAGAACACTTTGTTCTAGTAATCCGGCAGTCTGAGATGCTCACCTTCCTAACATAATCTCTGAAGACAAAATGGGCGCAAAAGCAAATGTAGTGAAGATAACTGATGGTGTGCGACTATGCAAAAGATACAGCATCTGGAGTCTTAAATGCTTGAAGACAAACAAGTGGCCAACTAGTTAAGAAGCAACAAAACCCACATGTAAGAAGTACAGCAGCCTGGGTTTTTAAGAGGTATTGAGGGGCTGAGCCCTCATGGGGTAGTGGTTGTGCACGGGACAGTGACCCACTGGGAGGGAGGTTCAATTCAAGCAGTGGCTCCACAGGAGCAAAGGGTGTGCCTCCTACTCCCACACCAGAGGGCAGTGATGCCCTTCCCTCAAAAAAGAGATATTGAGGGGATCAGCTATCAGACATCAAAAAACAAAAAATATCATATTGTTGTGAATGGGGGAGACCCAAAGCTCATCTGTAGGAAATGGGACATTCGCTCACTGAAGGCTCTCAGAGAAGAGAAAAGCCTGTCAGAGCACAGTGTAATAAGATCAAACATACAACTTTCTTCTAGTTCTTTAATGCTTCCTCCTCCTTCCCTATCCCCCACTATCATGATCCCAATTATTCCTTACAAATCTGGCTAAATCAGAGGATGTACACTGGTACAGATAGCAACTGGAAACACAGGGAATCCAGGACAGATGAACCCCTCAGGAACAGTGGGGAGAGTGGTAAAAGCGAGAGAGTGGAGAGAAGACGGGTAGAAAGGGGGGAATGATTACAAGGATCTACATATAACCTCCTCCCTGGGGTATATACAACAGAGAAGTGGGTGAAGGGAGACACCAGATAGTATAAGATATAACAAAGTAATAATAATTTATAAATTATCAAGGGGATAATTATCACAGGGGAGGGTGGAGGAAAGGGGAAAATGAGGAGCAGACACCAGGGACTAAAGCAGAAACCAAATGTTTTGAGAACGATGAGGAAAACAAATGTACAAAAGCGCTTGACACAATTGATGTATGTGTGGATTGTGATAAGAGTTGTAAGAGTCCCCAATAAAATAAGTTAATAAAAAGGCATATAACACAGAATGCAAATAAAATATTAAAATATCTCTACATTTAAAACCCAGCTGTTCATTCATTTTACAAAATGATCAAGGGAATGTTTACTGTATACTGTAAGTTGCTATTGCACTCATATAAAAGAGGCAAGTTATTTTTCTAAACTGTATACCCCAAAACATTAATAATTCTGTGAAAATATTGACATTTTATACATGAAATTAGAAAAAAATAATAAATTATACATGGGGGAAGTCATTTTTTTATCTTTTTATTTTAAATAATTTTATTGGGGGCTCTTACAGCTATTATAACATTCAATATATCATCTGTACCAAGCATATTTGCACACATGTTGCCACATTCATTTCCAAACATTTTCCACTTGAGCCCTTAGTATAAACTCCCCCGCAAAAAAAGCTCCTCTTTCCTCTCCTTTTTTTTAAATGAATCATTTTATTTTTACTCATACACCTCCCTCATGATCCTAGCATACATCAATTGTATGCAGACCTCATTTGCACACTTGTTGCCATCATCACCTTCAAAACATCCTCCTTCCACTCAGGTCCCAGCTCCACCTCCCCATATTTCCTCCCCCCACCATGAACCTTTAATAATTTACAAATTATTATTTCATATCATACACTGTCCAATGTGTCCCTTCACTCACTTCCCTACTGGCCATGCCCCAGAGAGGAGGTTGTATGTAGATCCCTGAAATTGGTTTCCCCTTCCTGCTCCACCATCTCTCCACCCTCCCAGTATCACCACTCCCATCACTCGTCCTGAGGGAATGTCTATCCTAAGTTCCCCATGTTTCCGACTTCAGTGTACATTCCCTGTTCTAGCTGGGCTTGTCTGGTAGAACCGGGAGCATGATAGTGGGATGAAGCATTTGAGAACTAGAGGAAAGATGCATATTTCATTGTTACTATACTGTGCTTTAACTGGTTCATCTTCTCCCTGCAACCTCTCTGTAAGAGGATGTCGCTTCACCTATTGATGGGCTTTTTTTTTGGGGGGGGGGGCCCATAACTGCCTCTGGTGGTCATGGGCGCTACCCAGTGCAGCTCCTGAGAGCCGCTGCTGGATTTGAACCACCAAGCCCGCGGGTCGCAGTCCCACACTCAAACACTTATGCCACCAGGGCTCAGCCTATTGATGGGCTTTTATTCTACTGAAACAATCCAGATCAGAGATCACATGGAATCCTGAAAAAAGAAAGCAGGCATTTAAGAATAATTATTCCTCATGTCTCTGAGATAAACATACAGACCAATAAAGACTGGAGCTATGGCAGCCATTTGTGCCCATGAACCCGATGTTAAATGCCACAATTAAGGATGGCTGATGCCTTAGTAATACCAATAGGCAGTAAATCAATAAGCAGTAATTGTTCTGTCTAGTCTCTTTTTAAATAAATCCCACATAAAAATAAATATAATAGTGAGGTCGAGGGAAAAATAATATACATATTTATAAATATATTGATATTTGTATATATTTATGCAAATGCAACAAGGAAGCAGATGGACTTCGGTCCTCGACTTAAATCATACCACACTACAAAAATAGCTCCTTCTAATAATGCGGCATAGGATGACATTCACCTTCCTGACATGATTGCTGAAAACAAAGTGGGTGCATGTGATGAAGAAAATGGATGGTGTCTGGATATCGCATTTGGGGTCTGAAAGGCTTGCAGTTCAACAAGTGGCAATCTAGGAGGGAAGCAACAAAGGCCACATAGAAAAAGCACTCCAGCCTGTGCTGTCATGAGTTGTCAACAGGAAGAAGTATCAGAGTCAAAAACAAGCAACCAAATAAATGTGAAGGGGTAGGAATAGTGGAGACCCCAAAGCCACCACTAAGATAATCGGACATTGCCTCCCAGAAGGGCTACATGAAAGAATGATAAATCCATGATGGTACAGTATACAACTAATGAACTATATAACTGTCCTCTACATCTTTATTATTTTCTCCCTTATTGCTATGTTTTTTATTTGTTTTACATCATTAATCATGTTAGACTTGCATAGGTTCATTTGCATATTAAGATAGTTCAGTATATGAAAGTTAGGCTAGAGAGCCCTCAGAAATAATAACAGGAGTCTTGGTTCCCTGAGGGTTGCAGGAAGTGGGGAGGGTGAAGGGGAAGTTGATAGGATTGATGACTATACTGTCATATACTATGCTAGAACACCACTCAATGGGACTGAGCAACAGAATTGTAGGTGAATGAATAGATTGGAGTCTGTAAGACATGTGGGGGAGGAGAGAACTAAATTAGAGGAAGAAATAAAAGAAAATAATGGTTCATGGGGGATAAGGTAAGAGAGAGAGGGAGGGAATAAAGGAAGCCAATAAAGGAGTTCAAGAAGAAAGAAATTGCTTTGAAACTGATTGTGGCAATTTGATAATATCACTTGATATGATTAAGCTGCAGATTGTTATATCTTTAAGCACTCCCAATAAAATGGAATAATTAAATAAATAGAATGACCTACTAAAGTTACTTGAGTACCTTTTTTGAACTCTTATTTGCAATGAAAAGCAGTTTGTTGAAAATTATAGGAAGTACACCTCTATGCAATGAATCCATAGTGGTGATATACTGGTTAAGCTTTGGGCTACCATTCAAAAATTCAGCAGTTCAGAACTACCAGGTTCTCCTTGGGAGAAAGAGCAGTGTTATACTTCTGTAAAGAATTACAGTCTCTGAAGTACACATAGGACAATTTTATCTGCCCTATGGGGCAATATGAATCAGAACGTACTCAGTGGCAGTGAGTGAGTTTGAGACTGCAATTAATAGTGTGCTCTCTTAGTTATTGGGTGCTGCTGTGAAAGCAATAGTACCAGTATTCATCTTTAACAAATAAATGCATCTCCTTATAATTAGGATCCTAAATTCAGGCCAGCTGGACTCGGGATGTCTGCTCTAGAATAAGGGTTCTTTGCTTTGTGGACTCTAAAGGAAAGTGATTATTTCTTCAGCATTTCTTTCTTGGCTCCTCAGTGATCTTCATGAGGTATGACATCTGCCTCTTCTGCTCAACTCAACTCATTTAATCTAATTATTTTATGATTAAGATCAACAACCCACATCCTATCCTAATATTGCCTCCTTTACATAGCAAGAACAAACAAACTCCCAATTGGTTCATAAGCACGGTATCCAAAACTCAGGGCAAATCCACTGCCATAGTGTAAATGCTGACTCAGTAACCTGATAGACCAGGAGACAACTCCTTCATGTTTTTTTTGAGGCTGTAGTATTTTGGGAGCAGACTCCCCGACGGTGACTGAAAGTTGTGATCCACAGACCTTTACCATGTCAATACTATCCACTGAGATACCAGGCTCCACAGAACTATCAAGTCCAAAAAAATACCTCAGTGCCATGGAGTAAATGCGGGTTCACATCACACTGTGGAACAGGGTAGCACTGCCAGTAACACTGCCCTTTTAGGTTTCTGAGACTATAACTCTTTGTGGTAGTTGACTTGTCTGTCTCCACAGCGATGTTGATGGTTTTCAAGTGCTCACCTTGCTGACATGTAACCATGATACCTCCAGAGCTTCTTACCTCAGATAGGTCATCTTCACGATTTTCATTGGAGTGTTTTTCATTGAAAGTAACAGGTAGTTTTGTGGATTTACAATACAACACAATTCCCTTTGGCTGGGAGGGATGTTACAGTTCAATTATATATACATGTATATATAAATCCTCACAGCTGGACCAGTTGGTACTATCAGGATAAAGAGAGAAAAGGTTTTATTTGTAAAGGTTTTTTGTCCACAATCAATGCTCATATGGATTTGGGGTTCACAGTTAATGCTCTTTGAAACAGCAGCCAGGAAATCAAAGGATTCTGTGGATTGGGTAAAGCTACTACTGCCCAAGACCCTTAAAAGTGTTTGTAAATTAGGGAAGTTACTTTGAGGACTAAGGTGTGCCTGACTTGTGCCACAGTATTTTCAGATGCATGTGAAAGTTGGACATTGGATAAGCAAGACAAAAGAAAAATTCAGATATTTGAATTGTGTTGCTGATAAAGAATATTGAATATACCATGGATTGCTGAAAGGACAAACAGATCTGTTGTGAGAGAAGTATGGTCAGAATGCTCCTTAGAAGAAAAGATGATGAGGTCTCATCTCTTGTATATCGGTTATAGTGGCAGTCACCTAATCTGGTGTCAATTTGAAGACCAGAGTGTAGGGGTGGGGTCTAGCCTGTCAATATGGAGATATCCAATGTAATTTGTAATGGCCTTTTGTTTCTGTTATTGTTGTAACAGATACTTTATATATTTTCAAGTACACCATGTTTCAAAAGTGCTCTCTTCTTAATGGCATGTGTGCAGTTTCGACATTGTTTCTGTAAGAAACAAAGGGCGGGAAAATATACATCTAACTGAAAACTTTTTTAAAGTATATATACCTTACATGATTAACTTTAAATCTTATTTTACCTATATTCAAATACATGCTTTATAATTTTAATAGGTTAGTATCATCCTTTTAATGCTCCTTTTCTTGGCAAAAAATAGAAGATATAGAAAATTAGAGGATTTCATTTCAGACTGAAATAGAAACATCTAAGGGTATATTGATCTTTTCACATCATATCACAATCATACTGATTGTGGATCAATCTACTGTCAGTCAAGAACAAATTTAGAGTAATCTCAGAAAACAAATTTGGTCTCAGTGTGCAACAGAAACAATTTTGGGGGGAGGGGTTCTTGTTTTTTAAGAGATTTTTAGGTATACTATCCTAGAAAGGCAATTTCAGAAGTCACTGTAATTTTAGATGTGACCTGGTCCAAATGATCACTCCTTGAAGGGTCAATTTCAATGATCATATTTCTTCTAATGATTTTTTTTCAGTCTCTTTTCATATTAAGTATGTCTTCTCAAAGAAACTTAGTATAGCATATATATACAATAAGCAATATTGTCTCATTTTTATTGATAAATAAATTCAACAAATAGTCTCATTTTCGGTTGAAATATATTTTTTTCTCTTAAGATAATTTTATTAAAACCTGTCATACAGTTACTAAGATATCCATATCTCTAGTTTCAGTTAGCCCATTAGAATTCTATTTTAAATAACATAATATAAAACAAAATGCCTATGATTATCTAATACAACTACTTTAAATAATACTACAACTATAAAAATAATTATCAAAAGATTATTAAGAACCCAAACAGCCCTGGCCTTTGAAGCCTGACTTGCAGCTGTGCTGCCATTCACTTGTTAATTTTGAAGATCACTATATGCTAATTGCCTAAGCTTGCTTGCCCTATAAAACTGGTTTACTTCTCCCAAATCAAAAAAAAAAAAAAAAAAGAACCCCACCCCATCCCAGAAAAGATGTAACTATTGACACAATGTATGTATGTATATATACGGTATGATTAGAGCTGTATGAGTCCCCAATAAAATGATTTTTAAGGAAAAAAAAAAAAAGAACCTTGGAAGAAAGTGAGTTTATGTTAACAGAGGAGGAAACATTCAGAAAAGGAATAACACAAACTTTGAAGGTGTTGAAAGCCCTGGGGAAAGGGAATGATAGGGGACAGGAAGAGAAAGAAGAAAGGGGTGGGGGGTGGGGGTGGGAAGGGAAGGTCCACATGCAGAGAAAGTTTTCTAGGATGCTGTCAGATGGGCAGGGGAACTGTGTTTCTGTATGCATACTCTGTAAAAAGAGAGAGAGAGAGAGAGAGAAGAGAGGTCACAGCCTTGAATACCATCCAGGAAATAGCATCATCAGATCTAAACTCTGGTCTTGAGTGTGCAAAAGGAGGAAAAGAACATTGAAACTAGCTTCAGTTAGTTTCAGTGTTGCATTGTGTTGCTATGCTGTGTTAGGCTATATTAGATTATATTATGTATTATATAATCACAAATAGTTTTTTAAAAGGAAGAATAGTTCCTTAACTTAAAGCATGCAATCAATGCTGTTAATTGCACCTGGAAAAACTAATCGAATCCGTGCACATTCTCAACAACAAAAAATAAAGGGACTTTTTATAACAGCAACAGCCAAAGGACATGTCATATAGCTTCTGCATTTTCAATATCATTGCTGCTTCACTTTATTTTTTATTATTTTTTTGCTGCTTCCCTTTCTAATAATTCATTCATGTATTAACTCACTCATTAAACCAACAATATTTACTGACCTTTCCAGGTTCTAGGAACCAGAGTATTGTAATTAGACAAGATAAATATGATCTCTATTTTCAAATTTCAGAATGCAGTCATGCTGATTAAAATTAAACTCGTACAAGTCTAAGTTATTTATAAAATCTGTCAACCATTATTACTATGTTAAGGACATGACTAAAGATTCTCTGACTGACACAAGTGGTAAAGTTCTCAACTACGAGTAGCTCAAGTCTACCCAAAGGTGTAGACTTTACTGAAGAAAGACCTGAAACTACACTTCTGGAAAGTAATCACTGAAAGCTCTGTGGAGGGAGCACAGTTCGACCCTGAGGTGCATGGGGTTACCATACATTGAAGTCATTCTTAACAGCAACTGGTTTTAGGATTTGGAGGTTGTAATAGAAAAAAAAAAAAAAAGGCTCACAAATTTATAAAATCTGATATTTTATCCAAACTGTCAGTAGCTAGAAAACCTGAGTCTTACATTCTAGTCCACACTGTTAAGAAAAGCCATAATTCTGATTATAATCATCTATGTAATAATTTCAGCACTGAGTCATTATAAGATGAGGTCATGGGAGCTGGGAGAATTATGTAGAAAAAGGACAATGTTCTGCTTTGTAGATTTGGTATTTTCACAAGGAAACAAGCTAGTAATTAGCTACTTCTAATGATCATCTTGATTGAATTTGGGGGTGAGAAAAATACATTGATTGTTTTGGTCTCTGTCCCATGTTTCTTTAAAATGCCGTTGATGTTCATGTTTATTTAAAGTGCTTCTGAAACTTTTGAGTTTACCATGTAAATTGGCCTTGTGACAACATTAAACAGTATCCACAATTTAGAGTTTAAGGAGGAAAAACAGACTATTTTCTTAGTTGCTTTATTGTTACCAGGAAAACGAACTATGTAATATCTGGTGGCTGACCATGATACAAGACAGTAAAACCTTGAAGAAAGTATTCCCTTCAGTAATTGTGATGTAGTACTCGTTAGTAATGGGATTATATCAGAAAATCATGAGATTAGTTAAAAATTATACTTTATATTGTAGTCATTGAGCAAGAGGTTTTCCAGAAAAATCCATTTTATAGACATTCAGTGAAGTGGCAAGCTGCCTAAATCAAAATAAATGGGAATCTATCATTTCACCTATCACAAAAAAGAAATTATTTCTTTGATTTGAAGAATCTCTCTTCTTTAGCTAATTAAACCTATGATTACCTAGTATCTTCCACAATGATCCAAATTAATAAGTGGAATGCAGCATTTGACATTGACTCAATGATATCTAAATGGCAGGTTCTAGATCGGGTATTGAGCAAATCGAGACAAGCTTACTTATTAGTGAGGGCAATCAACTAGCAAGAAGGGCTAACCCATAATATCTCACACAGGCTATGGGTTAGCAAGAAATCTCCCAAGTCCACTGCAGAAACATCCTCCTTGTGGGTGAAGTAACCAGAACTGGCTATTCTTTACTGTGATTTTTTTGAAATGTCAGACACGTGGGTGCTTTGCTAAGTATTAACATTCCTCAAAGGCTTCAGTTTATACGTATGAAAATCCAAAGGAGTGAAAATGCAATATTTTAACTCTGATTACCTATCTAGAAGCAGATTTTAAAACTCACTATCCCAATACCCAACTGCCACCCCCCATGGATTGAATTTTAAATTTCTCTCTTCTCTTGATCTCAGTACTTCATATTGTTGATCTCGTTTAATGCAATATCTAAAGGCAATGAAAACAGTCAGTTCTAGAATAAATGAAACACTTGCTCAGCTGCCTGTTTAATTTGTAGTCTTTCCTATATTGA
Source organism: Nesogale talazaci (assembly GCA_004026705.1). NCBI lineage: Eukaryota > Metazoa > Chordata > Mammalia > Afrosoricida > Tenrecidae > Nesogale > Nesogale talazaci. The sequence goes on along the minus strand of PVJH01038580.1, from coordinate 2,297 downwards.
GGTAGATTAGTCTTTTCTTAAAACCCCTGTCTAAATTTCCTTTTGATCATCATGAATACTAAACATATTATCAGTTTCTTCATAGTTTTTTAAAGCTGGCTCATTGTACAAATGCTCAAGCCCTGATATATTTAGGATCTTTGTTGATCTTTAAGTCATATGAGAATTCACGTCATGTTTCACACAGACCTAGCCTTTGAAAATACCATGACCTGCTAGGAGATCTCCCCAGGCATCAACAGAACATTGAAAATTCTCCACCTTTTTAAATATCACGAAGAGCAGTTAACTTCTAACATAATGACACTGAGGTCTATGAAAAGTGTGACCATACCGCCTCCTCTCACATGTATCATCTTCAATGTAACTATATTCAGTAACCCGCCCACTACTAGGGAGCCAAGTAAAACACATACAGCCTTGTGTAAGTTTTCTAAGACTGTAAGTGTCTACAGAAACAGACAGCTCTATCCTTCTCCTGAGGCATTCATAATTATTGCGAGGTACAAGGCACAAATGCTAAAGAGCCTTTTCCATATGACTGACAATAAGAAGAGATTGTATCTCAATTGTTTGTACCCTTAATGAGTAATACAATCTTTGTCTTCTATTAAACAGTCAATAACTAATTTTAGTGAAAATTAGTGAACCAACTCAATTTTTATGCCCAACGTAGAGTGACCATTATAGGAAAATTAAGAAAAAAAGATGCGCCTTCGGGAATTCTAATGTGATGTTAGAAAGTTACTGACCTAGAAACTTACGAGTTTGAGGCAAAATTATCTAGCCTGTGCTCACTAAGAATAATAAAGAAGAAGTTGTAAGTTATTGTTCGCTTTTGTTTTCTAAAAATCACTTTTATTTGGGGACTCTTACAGATCTTGCAACAATCCATACATCAATTGCATCCAGCACATTTGCACATATGTTGCCATGATCATTTTCAAAACATTTTCTTTCTATTTGAGCCCTTGGTGTCATCTCCTCTTCCCCTGCCCTCTCCCCCTTCCCAACCCCATGATCCCTTAATAAATTATAAATTACTATTTTTTTCTTATCTTCAATCATCCACTGTTTCCCTTCATGATGTTTCTGGTGTTTGTCCCCCTTGAGGAGGAAAGTGTAAGAGGGTGTTAGGCATTTTTATGATCTACTTTTCGTTCTCCCTCTCTTCCCCCCTGCCCCACCATCGCCCTACCTTCATGGTAGCACTACTCTGATTATTATTCCTGAGGACTTTATCTGTCCTGGATTTCACAACTCAAGATCTCTTCTCTGTACCAGTGTACATGCTCTGGTCTAGCCGGAGTTGTAAGGTAGAACTGATGATACTGGGAAGGAGGAAGCAATAAAGAACAAGAGGAATGTGGTGTGTTTTGTCGGTGCTTTACTGCATGCACCCTGCATGACACTTCCCTTCCTTGTGTCACTTCTGTGAGAGTATGACCAATTATCTACAGATGGACCTTGGGTCATCTCTCTGATCCCCCGAATGGCATCATATGATTGCTTGTATTGGGGTCTTTTAATGCCTGATACCTGCTCCTTTGACCTTGTGATCACACAGGTTGATATGTTTCTTCCATTTAGGTTTTGTTGTTTTCTGCTAGGTGGCCACTGGCTTAACTTCAAACCTTTAAGATCCCAGATGTGGTATTTTCTAAATAGTGGGCACCATCAGCTTTTTTTTTCACCCCATTTGCTTATGCACCCATTTTGACTTCAGCGATTGTGTCTGAAAGTTGAGCATAACAGAATGCCAGGTTATTAGGAAAAGTGTTCTTGTGCTGAAATAGGACTTGAGTAGAGGACCAATGTCTGTCTGCTACTTTGAGGCTTAACATACAAATATATGTGCATAGACCTATCTCCCTAGCCTATATTTTAATATAGTCATATATATGCATGTTTATATTTGTACCTCTATAATGGCTTTTGCCTCCTAGTTCTTTCCTCTATTTCATTTTACTTTTCTCCTGTCCCACTATCATGTTCCACTTTGATTCAGCTCTCAGCAATTCCTCTCAGTTACATTGCCCTTGATCAAACCCCACCTCACCATCAATTGTCAATCTCTTGTTGTTCCTTTATCCCTGGGTAGGGTTGATTCCTACTTCCTTTCTGCCACCTCCCCCTTTCCCATGGGTTCCCATAACTCCTGGTCCCACTGTTTACTCCTCAGAATAGTTTGGCTTGCCTATCTTACATAGATAGATGGAAAAAAAAGAGGAAAGGGTCTATAAATAGTTCCATGTCTGTCTTCTGACTCTTTTGTATGTTCTCTGATTGAGTCTGAT
>PVJH01038579.1:6206-17177 GCA_004026705.1 Nesogale talazaci | reverse complement strand
TATGGCTAAATTGTGGTTTTAGTTGTTTGATATTGATGACAAATAATTCTACTTTATGAATAAAAAAAGGGTATTATCAGACATAATGCAGAGGAAATAATTGTCTCTCCAATTGACTATAAAGGAAATTGTTTTTTCTACCCACCAGCATACATTTATGTTTCCCTTACCGTTCAGGTGCAATCTAAGAATTGTGGTTTTTGATAGTGGCTTGCTAAATTCTTTAAATAGCCTTAATGTAAATATTCCATAGTTTTCATTAACCATGAATTTTCAGCTTTCCTTTCTTAACCCCGATTCAAAAGCCATCCTTGGTCGCTGTTTCAGCAGCACCCTGGTCAGTGGGCCAGTCAGCCTACTTTAAATCCTAAATGGCACGGTGTAGAGGAAAGTCTTAAGACTTTAATTATATGCCATTTTATTCGCAACACTCAATGTGAGGAAGGACAAAAAAAAATGACTCTGGTTGTAAAAGACATTCTGTATCATTCATTGTAAACCAAAAATGATACTGAATTATGGCAAAAGCAACAATAGGAACTGATACTGAAAATGTAACCTGCCTGAAAAAAAAGGACGGAATAATAGTGAAAGTGATCAAAATGGAAAGACACATTAATGTGAAATCCAGCCTTCTCAGAAATCCTCTTTCCTGGCCTCTTTGGTTTTGATTTTGTTGCTTGTCATGCATGAATGAAAGTGCTACACTCTCAGGGGAGCAGTGTAAAGCCTCTGTGTTGGTTGTTTATTTCCTTAATCCATCCTCCTTTGTGATTTTTTTATGTCAGATCTGAAATGGAAAGCCTGTAAATATAATGATTATCACATGGATAATCACCTGCATTAGGAACCGCCCCACTTCTCTATTCTAACCCTAGCTGTTCTCCACATGTCACATCCAGTCTGAGTTTGGATTTTAACCTGACTGCTTCATTAGATTTGTGAAACTCAGTATGAGGCGCCCTGGGGCAGCACAGATGGAGATTTGCTTGTTTTCTTCTCTCACTTTCACTGGGAGGCACACCAAAAGTCCTTTTTTGATTCTCTGATTAGTTCACTTGGAATTGCTCTTGATATTTGGAACCGGTCTTACTTTTCAGGCCACCGTCTACGCCCTTTCTTTCACCCCCGTTTTTTGATCTCACGCCCTTTTTTTCTGTTCTTCCATTTATTTAAATACTGCTTGAAAGTCTTACTGAATCAAACCATTGTCCTATGTTATTTTGTTTGTTTGTTTTGCTGAGAGGGGAAAACAGATGCTGTTCCATCACTATCTGCAAACTCAGCTCAGAGGTTAGTGGTACAAAAGCCTGCCATGATGTGGCAGTGACTGGGGCACCACCCCAAGATTAAAGGAAGGTAGGAGGAAGTTAAGAGATAAAATCATTTTAAGCCACAGAACAAGTGCTTAGCCCTCATGTTAGGGCACCATTCTGCAGACCTGTGTGAAGGCACACTTAGAAAATTTGGTTGAGTTTTCTTAAATAGATCTTTCCTCACTCAGCAAGATGTTGGTGCTTAAAATCATTTACAGATGTGGAAGTACCCTCAGGTCTAATTTCCATAAGAAACAATGGTTTGACATATACATGCATGCAAGAAATGTGTCTTGTTGAAATTAGTCGGGTTTATTTTACCATAACCAATCTCTGTTAGTTTCTCATGACATTTGTATGAACAAAATTGAACATTAAAAAGTAATTTATTTGAAATCTGTTGCTGCATTGTCTCCATGCCTCTGTCATTTCTGCTGAGAAATCCAACCAGGGATGTGAATAATCTTCCTGTTAGAGTGCATCGAAAGTGGACTAATGCAAATATAGTCAGGTTAAAATTTAACACCTTATTATTTGAGCTACCTTTTGAGCCATTTTAAATTTGTTCTAGTTTTCATTATTCTCTGTTATCTTTTCAACTTAAGATTTTCCAGTTTTTTTGTTTTGTTTTGTTTTTGGCATCACTGCTCTCCAGTGGTGGGAGGAGGAGGCCCAGCCCCACTGCTGGAATTGAACCTCCGTCCCAGTGGGCCGCAGTCCCGCGCACAACCACTTCGCCACCGGGGCTCAAGCCTCCGTTTTGTTTTGTAACTGTTTTTGAGTCTTTAAAAAAATTGTTTGTTTGCTTGAGTTTTGTTGTTGTTGTTGTTGTTGTTATATAAAATCCAGGATAGGTAAATCTATGGAGACAGGAACTGGGTTAATCATTTCTTAGAGTTATGACAAGAGAAATGGGGGAAAATAGGAAACTAGTAAAAATACAAGAAAGAAGAACATGTTCTAAAATTAATTGTGGTGATGATAGCATAACTCTTTAATGTGAGCAAGCTATGAAGAGTATGTGTGGATTATATGTCAGTAAATTTTTTTAAAGTAATTTAAAGTCAATACTAGGGGCTTAAGTGGAAAGAAAATGTTTTGAGAATGATGATGGTATCAAAGGTACAAATGTGCTTTGCATACAATGGATGTATGGGTGGATCATGCTAAGAGTTGTATGAGCCCCCAATAAAATGATTTTTTAAAAGTAATTTAAGGGGGGCTGAGCCCTGGTGGCGTAGTGGTTGAGTGCGGGAACTGCAGCCCACTGGCTTGGCAGTTCAAATCCAGTAGGAGCAAGGCTGGACCTCCTGTTCCCATGAGAGGGCAGTGATGCCCCCCACCTCGAAAAAGTAATTTAAGGGGCTGAGCCCCCATGGCGTAGTAGTTGTGCGCGGGACTGCGGCCCACTGGAATGGAGGTTTGATTCCAGCTCCTACTCCCACCACCTGAGGGCAGTGAAGCCCAAAAAACAAAAACAAAAACAAAAAGTAATTTAAGTACCATATGTAATTCAACCAGTATATATATTTTAGTGAAATTTTGGCCCTATAGATTCACCATTTATTTTATACTATTTTATGCTTCTTTCATGGCACATAAAATTTCTTATGAATAAGTCAGGGTGGGGCTGAGCCCCGTATTTTATGCTTCTTTCATGGCACATAAAATTTCTTATGAATAAGTCAGGGTGGGGCTGAGCCCCGGTGGCGTAGTGGTTGTACGCGGGACTGCGGCCCACTGGGATGGAGGTTCAATTCCAGCTCCACGGAGCAAAGGCTGGGCCTCCTACTCCCACCACCTGAGGGCAGTGATGCCTAAAAAAAAATAAATAAAATAAGTCAGGGGGTTGTTTGTTTTTTTAATATACATTTTAAAAATCATTTTATTGGGGGCTTGTAATCACATCACAATACATACATACATATACTGTGTCAAGCCCCTTCCCTGCCTGCTGTTGTCATCGTTCTCCAAATCTTTGCTTTTCCACTTGAGCCCCTGATGTCAGCTTTTCATCCCTTCCTCTCCCCACTGCCCCTTGCCCTACCACCCCTCATTACTTTAAAAATTATTATTTTGTCATATCTTATGTTGTCCGACGTTTCCCCTCGCCCACTCCTGCAATGACCGTACTCCAGATAGGAGGTTATGTGTAGGTCCTTGTGATTGGCTCCCCTTCTCTACCACTCCTTCCCTCCACCCTTCCAGTAACTCCACTCTGGCTACTGGTCCCGAGGGGTTCATCTGTCCTGGGTTCCCCAAATTTCCAGTTCCATCCGTACCAGTGTACCTCTTCTAGTCCTGCTGGATTTGTAAGGTAGAGGTGGGATCATGATAGTTGGGGAGAAGTTGTCTTTCATAGCTTTCAGATAGCTTTTTTTTTTCTCATGTAGTTTTTTAAAGCTTCAAAAAACACACAGATATCTCTTGAAATACTGTTTTCCTTGACATTTGGACTAAATATTCTTTATAATGTACAACATTCTATCATAATATTATAAGCAAATTGTCAAAGAGGTTGATCTTGCTTTTGCCAATTGTCTAGATCGTAATTCATTGTGTTTTGTGTGTGTGTGTGTGTGTGTTCTACATCAACTAAGGCTAGCCTGACCAGCCTTATATTTCTCTAGTGCTCAACCTAGAGTTGTGCTTCTGTGTTTATGATTGTCTGTTCACATCAGTGTTTAGCAATCGCCATCCATTCTGACTTTAAAATCCTCAAAATGGTTCCTGACTCTCTAATGTAAGTATAGCGGGCCATGAATGTATCATGCATACTTTTCCACTATTGCCCTAACATGTGTTTTATACCCAAATTTGTGCTCTAGACACTGGCTGAACTTTTTGCCTTAGAAGGTTTGCTTTAACAGTCTTTTTAGCTGAGCCAGATCTGCTCACGTCTCAAGCTCAAATCCCATCTTTCTATTAATATCTCTTGGCAAAGATAATTTTGGAGAAATGTAAGTTAAGAGTAGAGGTTCCTGAGAGGCGTCTGTTTTTTGTTTTTGTTTCTTCATTTTTAATAGAGAGGTAGAGTTGAAAATAATATTGTTTCTACTTTTGCTCTTTTTTTTTCTTTTTTTTCCTGTCTCAAAATTTGAAATATATGCAAAGCATCAAAGGATTTGCTTACTTGAATTTGTTTTTGTCATTTGAGAACTTGTTATAATGACATTAGAATATGTAATAATCTTTTAAAGATTGTACCCTTTTAATAGCTAGAGCAGTGGTTCTCAGCCTTACTAATGCCACGACCCTTTATTACGCTTCCTCATGTTGTGATGACCCCCAATTATAAAATTATTTTTGTTGCTACTTCATAACTGTAATTTTGCTACTGTTAAGAACTGGGAAACCCCTGTGAAAGAGTTGTTCGACTCTCAAAGGGGTTATGACCCACAGGTTGAGAACTGCTGATCTTGAGGAACATGAGCATTCATTTTAAAATATTTATTTATTTTAACATTCAACTTTCACTAGTCTCTCATATTTAAAAGGGGTGGCTTTGGTGTTTTTTGTTTTTTGACAAGTAGGAAAGTTTTGAAAATTTCAAATATTGAAATCCTGAGCACTGACATATTACATACATCCAGATTTAACAATTTTTAACATTTAGTCATTTTTACTTCAACTGATTGATCTGCTGAAGTATTTCAAAGTAAATTACATGTATGATGATATTTCATCTATAAAAATAAACACATTTCCTTATAGCCAGTGAAGCTGATAATACCTTAATTACCTGATACCCATTATCACAAAGAAAAATTTCAAATTGACCCCCAAATTATTTTTTGTGACTGATTTGTCCCCAAAACCTTAATTCAATTTAAGGTTTAGACATTGCTTTTAGTTACTTGTTCCTCCTCTAATTTTTCATGACTTTAACTTACTGAAAAGGCCAACTTATTTATCCTATAAATTAGTTGATATTTGCCCAACTGCTTTCTCAATGTATCATTGTTTCTCTTTCCCCATATATTTTCTGTGAACTACATGCTATTGAACTAAAAGTATGATTTATTATATTTAAAACTTTTGACCAGAATACTTTATTAGTAATACACCATAGTAAAAAGCACATAGTAGTTGTAAGTACTACTTTTTAAAATTTTGTTTCTCTCTTTTTTTAAATCATTTTATTGAGGACTCATTCAACTCATCACAATCTGTACTTACATCCACTGTGTCAAGCACATTTGTACATTTGTTGCCATCATCATTCTCAAAACATTTTCTTCCTACCTGAGTCCTTGTTATCAGATCCTCATTTTTTTCCCATCCCTGCCCCACCCTCTCTCCTTCACAAACCCTTGATAATTTACAAATTATTAATATTTTTTTCATGTCTTACACTGACTGATGTCTCCCTTCACCTACTTTTCTGTTATCTGTGCCCCAGGGAGGGGGCTTATGTAGATTATTGTGATCAGTTCTCCTATTCTCCCCCACCTTTCTCTTGTCCTCCAGGTATCACTATTCTCATTATTGGTCCTATGGGGTTTATCTGTCTTATGTTTCCTGTGTTTCCCAGCTCTTATCTGTACCAGTGTACATGTTGTGGTCTAGCTGGATTTTTGAAGATAAAATTTGGATCATGATAGTGGGGGTGAAGAAAGCATTAAAGAACTAGGGGAAAGTCATATATTTCATCATTGCTATATTGCACCGTGACTGACACATCTTCCTCACAACCCTTCAGTAGGGGGATGTCCAGTTGCCTGCAGATGGATTCTCTGTCTCCACTCTGCACTCACCCTCATTCATAATGATAAGATATTGTGTTCTTTGATACCTGATACCTAATCCTATCGCTACCTCATGATCACATGGGCTGGTGTGCTTCTTCCATGTGGGCTTTGCTGCTTCCCAGCTAGATGGTCACTTGTGAATCCCAGACACTATATCTTTTGATAGCCGGGCACCATCAGCTTTCCTTAACACTTTTGCTTCATCTTCATCTATTATATTGGAAAGGTGAGCATCATGGAATGCCAGTTTAATAGAACAAAATGTCCTTGCATTGAGAGAGTACTTGAGTAGAGGCCCAATGTCCACCTACTACCTTAATACTAAACCTATAGATATATGCACATAGATCTATTTTCCCCATCATCATATATAAATATATTTACATATGTATATGCCTGTATTTAAACCTCTATAAATGCCCTTTCCCTATTTCTTTCCTCTATTTCCTTTTACTTTCCTCTTGTCCCGTTATCATGCTCAGCCTTCATTTGGGTTTCAGTATTTCCTCTTAGTTGTAGTGTCCTTAACCGAACCTTACCAGGCCTCCTACACCCTCCTTGTTATCTATTTTTGATCACTTGTTGTTCCCTTGTCCCTTGTTTGTTAGCATCACTTCCCTTCTCCCACCTCCCCCTCTCCCATGTCCCCCAAGAACCCTCCATCCCATTGTTTTTTCCTCGAGATTATTTATCCCACCTATCTTATCTAGATAGACATATAGAGATAATGATATGCTCAAAAAACAAGACAGATCAAAACAAAGCAACAAAAGAAAACAAAGTAACAACAACAACAAATAGTTCAAAGTGTGTTTGTTGAGCTTTAGGAGTGTTTTCCAGTTGCGTCTGATGTGGTGCTAATGCCCTGGCCCCATCTTTGGTATTCCCTGGAGGTCTCATTGCTCTGTTCCCATTGCCGTCATGTTGCACGCCTTGGTGTTTCACCTCAGGCAATTCCCACACTGTCTCCAGTGTTGTACCCTGTTGGGCCATGGCCTGGGGAGGACATTGTATCTTGTGGTAGGGCCAGACCTACGGTCCTCTTTGTGCACTGACTGTTCTGAGCAAGAATATCATCCTCAGGGCTCGGTGGGCCACAATGTGTTTAATTCTCTCTTCCTCCCTCTTCATTTGCTCCTGTCCTCTGATCAGGCATGTGTCTCTCCCTGAGCTGTAGCTTCAGTGCTGTCCTTTGAAGTGATTTTTGTGGGGAGGGGGTGCTGTCCATGTAGTTGGCATTGGGACCCGCCCCCCCCTCCCCCCGGAGCTCTCTATTAGGAAGTACCACTTTTAAATGATATTAAATGATAAGATTCATCACTAGGTTAAGATGATGGTCACTGGCACCTTTCGTTATAAAGTTAGCTTTTGATCTCATGACCTGTGTAGAACCTGATATTTTGGTTCTAGAGAATTACCTAGTTTCCCATCATAATTTTCACCTCATGAATGTAGTGGCCATTGACGTTCCTTGAATGAATAAATTTCACTATAGGAATCACAAAATGATGGGGGGGGCTGCCCCTCAAAATCCATACATTATCAGATATTCTTCTCTGAAAAAGAGCTTTCTGAGAGGTTTGGTTTTGTTTTAATATAAAATAATTGTCTTTGTTGGCCAGGCAGTGTCAGAACACCTGAACTCATTGTGGCAGCTACAGTAAAAGCATGACCTACATCTTCTATATTCTAAGTTATGAAGTGTGTTGACATGATGCTGTTTTGTCTTTGAATGCCAAAGGGGAAAATAAATCTTTTCAGTGTAAGAATGAAAATTGAACTATGTGGATATAGTGGGATAATTGTGTAAAAATACTACTATTTGAATAAGTTTCAAAATGGCTTATTTCTTCATTACCGAGCACTTTATAATGAACTGTTCTTTTTTTTTTTTTTATTTCAGGAAGCTGCCACTTTTGGGAGAGAGCAAGGCTTTGAGGTGAGTTAACCCACAATTGCACACTAAACAGATCCTAAAGGTTTTTTCTTGCTGATAATGAAGTTCTTTTGGACAGTGATTGATGTGCTATTATACTCTCAGAGCCTCGCAGTGGTTGCCATGGAAACTTGGCAGTCGTCATGGTTTCTTTGTTCTGCCAGCACAGTGTTATGACGCACTCTGCTAGGTCTGCACCCAACATCGCCTACAGATGTTATTTATTGAATTTTGAAAAGCCTCTTGGGAAGCCAAGAGGTTGGGCACGGTTTCAAGCTGCCTCTGCAGATATGGGGCCTGTCAGTTTGTTCAGTTAAAAAGCTACCTCATTAGCTCATTACATTTCATAAGGTTTTACTGCTAAAGCAGTAGTGGAGCAAGACCAAATAGTGAAATATAATGTTGTTTAAATAATTTCAACCCTAACAAATGTAGATTATCGTTATGCAAATTAACTTCCAAAAGATTGTACTTAGCATTTGTAGGAACTGATTGATTTAAATCATGGTCACAAAAACTTCCTGCTTGACTTTTTTTATTCTTTCCCCACCCCCTTAAGATATCATTAGATATGCATAAACTTTATGAAACTAGATATTGATGATTGGTTTTAAACTTCAGATCCTAATTCTATTGTCCTGAATCATTATACTGTTGATATTCAAGACCCCATCTCTTTTACTTATCCATCTTCCAACAGTTTTTCTCATGGATTATTATAACACACTAAATTTATTCTAAATTCAAATTAATTGATCAAATTAACTGAGTTTATGACTTATTTGTGACTATTAGTGAGCCTGCACTATTGAAAATGCTGTATTTTGTACAGTAACTTGGTATATTGGAAGGTAACTGTGTGTGTGTGTGTGTGTGTGTGTGTGTGTGTGTGTGTGTGTAAACTCTCTGCCATTGCGTCAATTCCAACTCTTAACCCCCTATAGAACAGAGCAGAACTACTCCTGTGCGTTTCTGAAACTGGAAATCCTCATGAACGTAGAAAGCCTCATCTTTCTCCTGAGAACTGCCGATGCTCTCAAACAGTTGACCAGCCCACTGCTTTACACCAGTGTGGCTCCTTTAAAAATCGTTTTTTTTTTCACCAGCACCATCCCCCACTGACTCACAGGAACGCTCGGGACACAGAAACACCACCCAGTCCTGTGCCATCCTCCCAGCGTTCTTCCCTTGGAGTCCATTGGTGCAGTCGCTGTATCAGTTCATCTTGTCCAGAGCCTTTCTCCTTTCTAGTGCCCCTCCACATTGTCACGCGTAATGCCTTTCTCCAGGACTGGTCCCTCCTGATAACATGTCCAAAGTACGTGAGACAAAGAAAGTTTCCCCATCCTTACCTCTAAGGAACATTCTGGCCTTGTTTGTTCTTTTGCCAGTCCATGGTATTTTCAGCATTCTTCATCAACACCATCATTCAATTTTTCTTTCTTCTTCACATGAACTTGAGGCAATGGGAAATACCGTGGCCTGGGTCAGGCCTACCTTAATTCTCCAAGTAGCCTCCATGCTTTGCAGCACTTTAAAGAGTTCTTGTGCAGCAGATTTACCTAATGTAGTACGTCATGATCGATTCCTGCTTCCACGGGCGTTGTGGACCCAAGCAAGGCGAAATCCTTGACAACTTCAAACCTTTCTCCATTTATCCTGATGTCCAACTGGATCATTATTGGACCAGTTATGAAGATTTTGGTTTCTTTACCTTGAGTTGTAATCCATACTGAAAGCTGCAATCTCTGATCTTCATCAGCAAGCCATTGCTTAGATAGTATTAATAAACTGACACTGAGCTATTCAGATAAAAGTATTATATGAAGGGTTATAAATAAACTCGCTGCCAGCAAGGCAAGGCCTACTCATAGCGACCCTAAGGACAGGCCAGAACTGCCCCACAAGTTCCTGAGCCTGTAGCTCTCTCAGGGAGTAGAAAATCCCATATTTCTCCTGAGGAATGGCTGGTGATTTCCACTCTTGACGTGGCAGTTAACAGCACGTCTTGTAATCTCTGCATCATCAAGGCTCTTTATGAAGTTGTGACACAACTGTTATTTAAATGTAGCAAAGGTGATTCATTACCAAGTGACACAATAATACATGAATAATGTGTTATTTATGTCACAGAACTTGCTATCTAGAAACATGAAGCTTCCTCTTCATAGTGGGAAATAAAGAACGTGTAGTGTGAGTGTGCTACACTCATTCTCCTGTGAACGATCTGTGTCAGGATAAGAAAATCTGGCTCTTAATGCCCAACTATTGGCAACTGTGATAGTTTCTTTGGAATTTCTTGTTTGTTTTACCATATTTAATGAATATGGAATTGAAGAAAGGAATAACTGTAGATGAAATAAGAGATTTCCAAGTTTTAATGTTTCTACTTTGTAACTTCCCAAATTGGCAACTAGTCTACAAAGCTAAGTGTAATCAGAGGAACAATTGATGTAATGATCAAACGCTTTCATCTAAGAATATATGTGAAATATTTTAGGCATTTTAAAAAGTTTCTGTGATGTTAAATTTTAATGTTAAAAACTTCTAAGCATAACCAAACGCATCAAGTTACCAGGGCTGAGCACTCAAGACCATAATCTCTCAGGACACTGTGGTCCGTTGGCATAACATACAAGGGCTCTCCCTCCCCCTCCCCCCGCCCCCCCCCCAAAAGGATTTTTTCCCCGAAAGCTATGTACTTAATATTTTTTGTTTTGTTTTGTTTTTTTTTGGGGGGGGGGGCATCACTGCCCTCTGGTGGGAGTAGGAGGCCCAGCCTTGCTCCTGGAGAGCTGCTGCTGGATTTGAACCACCAAGCCAGTGGGCCGCAGTCCCGCACTCAACCACTATGCCACCGGGGCTCAACCTGTGTTTAATTTATTTTTTTACAAAACAACCGTATCACCTTCAAAGCACTCTCCATTACACTTAAAACATTTGGAATCTGCAATTTCACTCTTGGAAA
>PVJH01038578.1:0-17065 GCA_004026705.1 Nesogale talazaci | reverse complement strand
GGGGAAGCAGTGCCCAGGCCTGGGGGGTGATGTCAGCAGAGGAGTGGAGGCTGACAAGTCCAGGGATGCTGAGGGTCATTGGTCATTGGGCCTCTTCCCGAGGCAGCCAGGCACAGGGACCTGCGGAGGATGACTAGGGAGGTGTGTTCCTGCCAGGTGTAAAGGGACTGATCACATGGCCCTCCAGCCTGGGGCCCCCTGGTCTGTTCCCATGCTCCTCCCTGCCTCCACCCTATCACAGGAGTGGGGCTTCCATGGGCTCCTTCCAGCCAGGCCTGGCAACACAGTTCTGGGATCATGGAGCATCAGTGGAAGGCCCCACCCTGTACTCATGAGGAAACGGAATCCCACAGGCACGTACGAGGGGATGCCTGGCCCTGGAGCCCAGCTCTCCCCCACCGTCAGGACTGGTGCCTAGCCCAAGGACTGCAGTTCACCAGGGGAGGTGGAGAGGGAGGAAAGGTGGCGAGATGGGGCTTAGGTTGTGGGGGGGAGAGAATGGTGCCACGTGAGCAGCCAGCAGCTGCCAATGCACCCTCCCCCCGCCCCCCCCCCCCCCCCCCCCCCCCCCCCCCCCCCCCCCGCCCCGGGCTGCTGCAGAGGAATGACAGCCAGTTCTGTTTCCTGCCTGCGGGCAGGCTGGTCTGTGCAAAGCAAAGTTGGTTCTTCAGGCTACCAGTCGACAGGTGAGGGAACTGGGGTAGTGTGAACTCACCCACAGCTCCTGTGCCCTCCCACCATGCTCCCCCACTTCTGTCTTCAGTCATGAACCACAGACCCTGTCTGTGTTTGGCAGGTCTCCCTTCTCCCCTCGACTTCACAGAGCCTTAGCTGGGACATGAGTCAAGAGTCTTGGAGTCCCGCAGGCTTGGGCAGTCATAAGAATAGACCCTGGGGGTCCTGGTCTCCCCCATTCTCCCAGCCCAGGGCTTTGGCACTGCAAGGGGGTATAAAGCGAGGTTCTAGAAATAATGGCCGTGACAATAGAACCTCTGGCGTTCTTAGAACGTGAGGCTCACAGAGTTCTGAGAAGCCTGCAGTCACAAGCTGGGGCCTCAAAGTCAGGCAGGGAGTTCTCAGAGCAAGGGCCTTCCTGCCGCGTCCTCAGTCTTTGCCTGGCTGTTCCTGGTGGGCTCAACTCCAAGCAGGTGTGTGTGTGTGTGTGTGTGTGTGTGTGTTGGGTGAAAGGGTGGGGACCTGGGGTTAGTGACTAGTTGCCCACGGAGTGTACCCAGCCCAGGAATAAGCTGGTGGGTACAGCTGTACATCACCCAGCCAGCCAGTCAGCCAGGCCAGAGTCAGGGTGGGTAGGTGGGAGAAGAATTCTCATGGGATTGGAGTCAGCTAGGCTCTACAGTTTTGGGAGGCTCAGGGGGACACACTGTTGAGGGGAGGGGGTGCGGTGGGCAGTGGGGTCTTTATCTGGGGCAGGAGTGGGGCAGGGAAGAGAGAGAAAAGATGGGGGGCTGGGAGAGAGCTGGGAGTCAGTGTGGGGCGGGGATTCAGGGTAGAGTGAGGGGGTCAGCATTCTGGAGCTGAGAACTCAGGAGGAGGGGTTCTCAAGGACGAAGGGGTAGGGCCCGATGTGGCTTGTGGAAGTGGAGAGGGCTCACTACGAGGGATGGGGGCCAGTGGAGAGGGGGCTCTGGTCACTGAGGAGTTTCCTGGGCTAGCCCTGGCCGGGCCTGAGTCTCTAAGGGTGGTGGCCTTGTGGCTGAGGGAGTCTGGGCTACAGCCTGTCCCTGGGGACACCTGAGCACTCCTTTCCCACCTCTGCTCCAAGCTGGAAAGGCTGGCATTGCTGAGAGAGACTCAGAGAGAGAGAGAGAGAGAGAGAGAGAGAGAGAGAGAGAAAGCACGCTGGGAGTGTTTCTCCTCCTTCTGCAGGCTTCCTTCCTGGTTTCCATGGAGATCCGAGGAGGCTGGGGTGATCCCGGACGGACGTGGGAGGAGTCAGTTCCAGGGGGAGCGAGCCCACAGAAGAAGAAAGTGAGCTCCCTGTCTCTGGGAGTGTGCAAGCAGATGCTGGGTGGCTAGTCAGAGTGCTTTCCACAGGGATTCAGATGGGGGACAGACGGTATTCCGGAGTCCTCTGAACCTGGGACAGGTGTGGCGGTGTGACTGGCTCAGGGGGCTCCACTCTGCGCTTCACTGAAGGGTCACCCCGCCCTGGGCTTCGTCCTTGTCCTCGTGTAGCCTACTCCTGGGTGGGACACACACACACATACACCACACGGAAGCTGAATCAGAGCCAGGTTCTGCCCTGAGCAGCACACAGTCTGATGGGAGAGGCCCACAGGGAAACACATAGTGTAAAATTCAGGGGTCCTCAAACTTTTTACACAGAGGGCCAGACCGTTGGAGGGCCGGACTCTAGTTAAAAAAAAAACAACAACCAAACACCTATGAACAAATTCACTGCGGGGATGAGTCGGCTGCTAAGCAGGACAGGCAGCGGGGGCAAAAACAGCCGTGGCCTGTGGGCCGAAGTTTGAGGAAGCCATATGTAAATCATACCTAATGAGCAGAGCAGACACAATGAGAGAGCTGGCCAGCCATTTGTGTCACTTGGTAGATAGCATTTGGAGCAGCTTCTCTGGGCTCTAGCGCTGGGAACATGGCAGGCAGAAGAAGCCCTCTCGCCTGGACTGGCGGGGCAGCGGGGAGGCAGCCTGCAGGGAAGTCAATGATGGGTGTGGGTGTGAAGGCGGGCGAGCAATGCCGTGAGCCAGAGGCAGAGTGTGGGCAAAACAGAGATGAGGCTTTTCTGGGGTTTCCAGACCTTGATGGTCCTAACAGCTGGGGCCAAGGCTCTGACTTTGCTCTATGGGCAATGGGGAGGCACGTGGAGCTGGGTGAGGCAGGGTCAGTTTGGGGCATGGAAATGTTTAGTGGGTCTGGGCACCGGGGACAGGGAATCACTGTGGTCCTGGAAGGAGGTATGGGGCAAGTGTGTGTGAGCCTCTCTGGGTAGGAATGCGTTAGTGTGAGTATGTGTGTGCACAGGTGCATGTAGGAGTGTGTAGATATGTGTCAGTGTGTGTTGGAGGCTCTCTGTGCGTGTGTCTCTACAAGGGGGTGGCTGACAAAGTTTGTGGAAAAATACCATGATCTTTTAATTCAATTTTCCCATGAACTTTATGAAGCCCTCTTGTGTACAGGAATGTGCCTCTGTGTGTGTGTGTGTGTGTGTGTGTGTGTAGGAGGAGTGGGGTATGTAGATGTGTCACAGATTGAATTACCTACCCCCCAATAATTATATGCTAAGTTGACTAGGTCATGGTTCCCAGTATTGTGTGGCTGCCCTCCACTTAGTGATCTGATGTGATTCTCCTCCATTTGGGGATATATTGTAATCCTTACCTTTCTTTATGGGCTAATAAAGTAGGATTAGGTAGCATTATTAAGGACTAGGTCATGTGTGCTAAGTCTATGAAGAAGAATTAGGGTTGGGCGTACCAGTTTTACTGGGGTCACAGCCCTGATCTGGTTGGGGTAAGCTGAGTTTTAAGGTGTAGCCTATAACACCTTTTAATCTTACAAGAGTTAAAAAGGAGAGAGAAGCAAGCATGAAAACAGGACCTCATTGTCACCAAGACAGAGGATCTGGGAAAGGAGTGTGATCTTTGGACCCAGCATGGTTCTGCTGAGAACCCACTAGACCCAAGGGAGGGATAATTGATGCCAAACCACATGAAGATTGCCCAGGAGGAGAAGCTCAAAAGGAGATAAGAACTTTGTTCTGGGCTGACAGAGACAGGATAAGAGAATAAATATCTGGGCTGAGCCCCGGTGGCGTAGTGGTTGTGCGCGGGACTGCGGCCCACTGGGATGGAGGTTCAATTCCGGCTCCCAGGAGCAAAGCCTGGGCCTCCTACTCCCACCACCTGAGGGCAGTGATGCCTAAAAAAAAAGAGAGAATAAATATCTGTTTGTGAAAGCCCCTGACGTGTGGTGTTTCTGTTCTAGCAGCACCAGAATTAAGCAGGATTTGGATCCAGGAGTAGGGTGCTGCCCTAAGAGACACCTAAAATGTGGAAGTGGGTCATGGGTAGAGGCTGGGAAAATTTTAAGATGCCTAATAGCAAAAGAGACAGATTGATTTGAAGAAACCGTTGGCTGAATGAGGGACATCCCAGGCAGTCCTCGGGAGAGTCTGAGGAGGAAGTGTGGGAAGTTGCGACACCATAGCAGGCACAGGTGGGGAGGAGCAGTGGCAGAGAAATGGCAGCAGCACGACCCGGAGACTGGCCTCCGATGGGGTAGGGGCAGACCCAGAGTGAGAAATCAGAATGCCTTCGAGGAGGAGGCTTTCTGGCACAGTGCAGCACCTCTGTTCATTCAGCAGTGCACCTAGGTTTTCCAACTCAGAGACGGATTGGTACATGAGCCCTTTGGGACTGAGGCTTACTGAAGGAGTGAGGTGCCTCCAGGCACTTATTGGTAGTGCTATATTGGTAGCTTTATAACATCTGCCCAGGCAGGGCAGAGGTTGGACAATTCAAGAAGCCCAAGATACTGAGGGGCCAAGGACCAGAAAGAGGCCCGGCCTATGGGCAGAGCTAAGAAACTGACCCACGAAATATGCAGGGAGTAGTCCAGAGGAGTTAGATCTGTTGTCCTCCAAGGAAAAGAAGCAAAAAAAAAAAAAAAAAAAAGGAACCACCCTTGAGACAGCTCACACATCAATAGAAATGTAGAAAGAAGCCAAAGAAACAGTCTCCTGGGTCTCAACAAATTGGATCACTGCCTCTGGGGTCTCAAAGGTGGGCCCACAGCTTTAGCCTCTAAGATGTCAAAGAATCTGATCGCCACCAACTTGGTTCTTGGGTGTGGGACTGCCATTAGGCAAAAGAATGGGCTTCGATGGACCGGGAGGGTGGGGCCTTTCAAAGCCCAGCCAGCAGGTTTGCCGTGTTGGGTCCTGAAGGATGGAACAGAAGCCAAGGACTGAGGACCCTCCACTCCAAACCCAGAGATGGCCAACACCCAGCTCTGGGAACAGGACCATTGCTTAGATGGTCTTCTGGGTTTGGACTTGCAGGTGCTTATGATTCCTCTTTTCAACTCTTCCAGTGGCGGTGGCCATGGCTCCTTTGTGCCTGCCCCACCATTGTACATTAGAAGCTGGTGACGCATGCCACCTGCTATGACAGATGCCACAGGCTCACACGTGAAGAGAAACTTTTGCCCCAGGATAGTTTATGTCTAAAGTCTAACCAGCATTTAATTTAGATGAGATTTGAGATTTGGGACCAATTTAAGACTTTTGAGATACAATTGTAGGGTACAAATGGCAAAGACATGTATTTAAGAGGGTTAAAGGGGGGAATGGGACATCCTGGATTGAATGGCACTCCCACAAAAAGCGACGCTAACTTGGCTAGGCCATACTTCCCGGTAATGTGTGGTTGTTTTCTATTTGGTGATCTGATATCATTCTGTTCCATTTTGCGACGTGTGTCAATCCTGACTTATATGCAGTAATGAGGTAGGTTTAGGCTTATATCGACAATGAGTAGGTTATGTGTATGATGTGAATGATGTCGGATGAGGATGAAATGAAACTGTTAAAAAAAACCCCATAAGGGTCTCCTACTCCCACCACCTGAGGGCAGTGATGCCCCCCTCAAAAAAAAACAAAACCCCCCCAAAGCCCAAAATAACAGAAACACCACTGCCATAGGGTTGATTCTGTTGCATAGAAGCCCTACAGAACAGAGCAGAACTGGCCCATGGGTTCCCGAGCCTGTAATTCCCCATGGGAGTGGAAAGCCTTGTCTTTCTCCTGAGAAGCAGCTGGTGAATTTGAACTGCTGGCCTTCTGGTGAGCAGCTTACTGCATAACCACTACACCAGAGCCCCTTAGGAATACAACACCCTTACTCAGATCACAGTCTTGATCCAATGTAAAGGGGATTTCTCTGAGGTGTGGCCAGTATCACCTTTTATCTTACAAGAGAGAAAAGGAGAGAGCAGAGATGGGCAGGGCGGGGGACGGGGCTTTGCTACGGACAGGAGAGAAGAACCAGGAGTGAGGGCATCCTTTGGATCCAGTGTCTCAGTCCTGAGACCTTTCTAGACCATGGGGTGGACTAACATCGAGGATGGGAGCAGAAGCCCCAAAGGAGACCAGGACTCTCCCCAGAGCACACAGAGATAGGAAGTTGCACTCTGAATTTGGACTTTTCAGTCTCCCAAATTTCAAGCGAACAAGGGAATACAGATCTATTTGTTAAAGTTCCCCCCCACACTCCCCACTGTGATATTTCTGTTACAATGATTCTTGATATCAAAGACAATGGGAAGACGGTGTGTGTATGCATGTGACTGCGTGTGGTTTGGGCAGCCTTTTGGAAAGGAAGGTTCTGGGTAGCAGAGGCCAAGCCTCAGGTGTGACAAGGTCTGGGACCTTTGGTCCTAAAAGTGAACTGGCAGACCCTGCACTAGGATCCTATGTGGTCCCTCCCTCCTCCACAGTCCTGGACTCAGCTGCCTGCTGCAGATAAAACATATGCATATGCAAATAACATGGAAATGATATGGAAAAAGGAGGGTTGGGCCACTCCACCCCTCTTCCTCCCCAGGGGCCTGCGTGCACTCAGAGCCACCACCAGCATTGTAAGAGCAGCCCTGGCTCACCTTAAGCTACAAGCAACACTTCCCCAGTGATCAGGTTCCTTTCCTTGAGGGCCCACATACCCGCAGCCGTGGCCAAGAGACAGGTGGGGCTGGATGCAGGCAGGTGGCACGGGTCACACCTCTAGGTGTGAATCAGATCAGGCACGTATGCTCATACACACACATTCACACACAAATGTACACACATGTCAAGCCTAGACACTCATGTATACACCCACACTCTCACACCTACATGTGTGCATATAGGTCCAGACCCGCCTACACACATACTTCTCTGGAAACAAACGTCTGTCTGTGTGTACTTAACACACATTTAGCTCCCCCATGGAGATTTCATACACCTCCACAGACACAAACCGACAAGCTGGTCGGTACTCACACCCCCTCACTCCTCACCCACATCAGGTGAACAGACAGACGGTGGACGCACACACAATGATCCGGGGGTGAGGGGCCCTGCTCAAGTGTACACCCATGTCCACTCCAGGGCCTAAGCTTTGAGAACCGGCATCTGTGGAGGGAGAACCTGCAGAGTGCCAGGGGCTTCTCATAGTGCGTAGATTGTTCCCTTGCGGCGGCGACCCCGGCACGGTGGGCCTCAGTTCCTTGCTCTGTCAGCCCCAGGGCCCTGCCTAAGGCCTGGGTGACGATGAGTCACACAGTTTCTGAACTGGACCCTGGGTTCTGCTGACAGACAGTCCTCCGGCCTGACGAGCCCAGGCAGGCCTGCCTACCACCCACCGGGAGAGCAGCCTTCTGCCAGCGAAGCCTGCCCAGACCCTGCCTGCCTCCACCTGGGCTGCCAGAGTCCCACAAACTCCCTCAGCTTCTGAGAAGGGCCAGAGTCTGGCCTGGGTTGACCCAGCATCTCAGGGCAGCATTGGGGTGGGAACCTGGGCATCCAGAGGTCTGACTATGGTTCGTGGCAATGGGATAGGTGCCTGCGAGGCACTGGGAGCTTTCTGGAAACGGGAGGTTTAGTCATCGGAGCTGGAGGGCTTGTGGAGGGTCTGCCCAGCTACCAGGTTGTAAGTGATAAAAAGACGGTGAGGTACAAACCATCCTCCTGGTGGCGTGGCGGGTACATGTTGGGTTGGAAGGTGAGTAGTTCGAAATGACCAGCTACTCCGTGGGACACAGACAAAGCTGTCTGCTCCTGTGAAGCCCACAGTTCCACCCTGCCAGTCGGGTCGCTATGACTCGATGGGGGTGTTTGCTTTTCTCTGTGTGCTTCACGAGACTGGGTCACGGGGATGAAGTGGAGGATCAGACACCGTTCCTGCCCCCGAGTGTGGGGGGCTGGGGGGAAGGTCCTGCCCCCGAGTGTGGGGGG
The DNA here is from genome assembly GCA_004026705.1 of Nesogale talazaci. Taxonomy (NCBI): domain Eukaryota; kingdom Metazoa; phylum Chordata; class Mammalia; order Afrosoricida; family Tenrecidae; genus Nesogale; species Nesogale talazaci. The sequence goes on along the minus strand of PVJH01038578.1, from coordinate 9,090 downwards.
CTGGGGGCTGTGCAGGAGGATGGACAGTGCAGACCCGGGGAGTTTTTGAGCAAGAAAAACATTCTTCCTGGATCTGCAAGGAACTTTCTCAAGCATTTACCCCCAAGCTTTCACAGATGTTTGTGGCATGAGTGGACAAACAAATACAGGTTCTCCCAAAGGCAGTCAGTCAAGGGGTGGGGGGTGGGGGGAGGCAGAGGAAGCATTCAAACAAGGGCAAGGAGGTGGGTGAGATGCCAGGAGCTCCCTAAAGCGGAGAGCCGGGTCAGGCCGGGCGGGTGGGAGACGAGGCAGACAGGAATGATTTGCGGCTGAGCCACACTGAGAGAGCCAGGCTGCGAGCTGGACGTTGCCTGGGAGTCTGGGGGAGTCCGTGGCGGTTGTGAGCAGGGAGTGGGGAGAGTCGGAGTGGATTGTCTGAGCACTGGATTTGGAGCCAATAGGCGAGGGTCCCAGGGCCTGAGCAAACCCTCTGAGTAATCTTGGACAAGTGTCTTTATCACCCTGGACCTCAGGGTCCTCCTTTGTAACGTGGGACTAAGAGCTGCCCAGGGAGGGTTGGGGAGGGGGCCTGGGTGAGGGAGTGCTTGGTTTGGCAATGGCCTCCTGGGGGGAGGTGCTGTCATTGGGAGCAAGGCAGAGGCTGCTGCTGGACAGTCTGGGCTCGAATGGACCCAGGACGTGGGCTGAAGGGCTCTCTAGTGATACCCAGTCTGGGGTGGAGGACACTGGGCATGGGTTAATGGCCTGTAAGAGCCAAGAAGAGGTGGTCTGAGGGTCTGGGCTGGGCTTCCCTTCAGAGAAGCGTGGACAGCCAGCATCAGGGCACAGCACCCTTAGAAGCTGCATTCTCGGGCCCAAAAGGGGAGCAGGGAACTGAGTGTCCTTCCTTGATTTTCTCCGAGGTGGGGACGTGAATTTCAAGTGCACATTGGAGCTAGAGGGTCTGGGTTTGAATTTTGGCTCCCTGCCCAATAGCTAAAATATTAGAATGTATAAGTTATTATAATGAGATGTGACAAGACTTAGAGTTAGAAAACCAGGAAGGAAGGAAGTGTGCAGCATATCTGAAACAGAAGAACTTAAGAAAACACTCAAGCCTTGAGTTGAAACACTGAAAGATTCTATGGGAAAAAGATTCAGTGGTGGAGAAGACATCCAAAGAAGATGGAAAGAGTCCACAGAATTACTGAACCAAAAAGAACTAGACAGCAACCCACCGTTTCAGGAGGTATCAGATGAGGAAGAACCCATGGTGCTGAAGGGAGTTTAAGCTGCACTGAAAGCATTCGCCTAAAACAAGGCTCTAGGAATTGATGGAATATCAATTGAAATGTTTCAGCAAGCTTACTGGTCTATGCCAGGAAATTTGGAAGACAGCCACTTGGCCAACTGATTGGGAGAGATCCCTATTTATGCCCATTCCTAAGAAAGGTAACCCGGCACAATGCTCACACGACAGAACGATATGACTGATATTACATATCAGTAAAAAAAATTTTAATATTTTTATTGGGGGCCCTTATATCTCTTATCACAAGCCATACATTCCTCCAATGCTCAAGCACATTTGCACATATGCCAACACCATCATTTTCAAAGCATTCTCTTCCCACTTGAACCCCTGATATCAGCTCCCCATTTCTTCCCCCTCCCTCCCCCACCTGCCCTCCCTCACGAACCCTTGATAAGTTATAGATTATTTTTTTCCATATCTTCCATTGTCTTCCATCACCCCTCCCTCACTTTTCCGTTACTCATCCCCCTGGGAGGGGGTTTTAGATTGATCCTTGTGATTGAGTCCCCCTTTATTCCCCCCCCCCCCAATCCTGCTGGTACCCTCTAGTTCTTTGGTGCTTTCTTTACCCCACTATCATGCCCTCAATTCTACCTTACAAATTGGATTAGACTGGATCATGCACACTGCGACAGATAAGAGCTTGGAACATAGGGACTCTAGGATCAGTAAAAGTATTACTGAAGATTATTACTGAAGATTGTTCAATAACAGTGACAACAGTGCATTGGCAGGGAGCTTCCAGAAGTTCCGGCCAACTTCAGAAGAGGATATGGAGCAAGGGACATCTTGGCTGGTGTCAGATGGCTCTTGGCTCAAAGCAGAGGAAACCAGAAAGATGTTTACTTGGGTTTCATTGACTAGGCAAAGGCATTCAAGTGTGAGGATCATAACAAACTGCAGGTAGCCTTGAGAAGAGTGAGAACTCCAGAACACTTCCTTGTGCTCTTATAGAAACCGCACACGGACCAGGAGGCAGTTGTGCATGGTTTAAAATCAGAAACGGGGGGCTGAGCCCCGGTGGCGTAGTGGTTGAGTGCGGGACTGCAGCCCACTGGCTTTGTGGTTCAAATCCAGCAGCAGCAAGGCTGGGTAGCTCCCACGAGCACCAGAGGGCGGTGATGCCCCCCCCAAAAACAAAAACCAAAAAATAAAATAAAATTAGGAATGGGGTGTGTCAGGGCTGTGTCTCCGCACTAGGCTTTTTTCAACCTGTACGCTGAGCAAAATCATCAGAGGATGATAAGATGAAGCACGTGGCATCAGGATTGGAGGAGGGCTTATTAACAGCCTACACGATGCAGATGCCCCATCCTCGCGTGCTGAACGTGAGGAGGACTCGAAGCCCTTGCTGACGAAGATCAAGCCTTGCAGCCTTCAGGAGGGATGACAGCTCCACTCATCACTGAACCAGGAGCGCAACATCATGACAAAGGGAGAAGAGATGGAAGTTGTCACATATTTTGTCTGGCTTGGATCCACGATGGATGCTCATGGAGGCAGCGGGTCAAGAGATGCATTGCTTTGGGTAAACTGCTGCCCGAGACCCCTTAAGAGGTTGAAAACAAGGATGTTCCTCTGAGGACTATGATGCCCCTGACCCAAGCCGTGGTATTTCCAATCACTTCATATGCACATGGACATTGGGCAGTGAATAAGGAAGGCCGAAGAGGAATTGGTGCATGTGGCTTGTAGGGAAGAAGAATATTGACATTACCATGGGCTGCCACCAGGACAGACCAGTTTGTCTTGGAAGAAGTCCGGCTGGTGAGACTTTGACATCTGCTGCGGGACATGTCGTCAGGAGAAGGACATCATGGTTGGTAAAGGAGAGGGGCGGTGAAAGAGAGGAAGGCCCTCAACGGGGTGGACTGGCCAGTGGCTGTAACCACGGGCTCAAGCGTAGGCCCAACTGTGAGGAGCCCACTCCAGAACACCTAAAACCAATAGGTCATTAGCTGAAGGAGCCTTGGTGGCACAGCGGATTAAGCTTGGGCTGGTGACGAAGAAGTCCGTGGGATGACCCAACCAGCTGCGCCTTGGGAGGAAGGTGTAGCGGTCTGCTCCTGTACAGATGGACAGCCCTGGAAACCTCTGGGGTGGTTCTACTCTGCCCTAGAGGGTCACTGCCGAGGGCCTCGAGTCCACAGCTGGGTTTTTGTTTTGTTGGTAACTTGTTAGCTGGATCCCTGGGAGGTACAAGTAGTTGGTGCTCCTTCACTCGCCTGGTGGCAGTACAAGCCCTCCCAACAGCACCGCAGAAGAAAGGCCTGGCGATCTGATTCCGTAAAGATGACAGCCCAGGGGGCAGTCCTCCTCTGCCACAGGGCCACTGTGAGGATGAGCTGTGCGAGTGTGGTGAATCAAGTAACCACTCTGAGCCTCCGATCCCTGATCTATGGACTGGGACTAGCAATTGTGTCCATGCTCAAGCACTGCTGGCAGACGGAAGTACTCAGCGAGTGCCTGTGAAATGCCCAAGCCCCACAGACACAGGCCTCTCCCCCTCCCAGCTGCAGTCCTGCACACTCAGCCCACAGGGACCAGGCCTTGACGCTTTACTGCTGAGCTGAGGCCAGCCAGCCCGAGCTGAAATGCATGTGGCCCAGGGTTTCAAACCCGGCAGCCCTTCAGAGTCCCTGGGGAACATTGGAAGTGACTCGGGGGAGAGTGTCTGGGTAGGGCGGTGGGTCGGGGGTTAGCACTGGAACGAAAGCCCGGTGAGAACCCAGGATCACGCAGGGTGACCGAGTGCAGAGATGGACTAGCGGCCAGGATCTGCGAGGGCATGGACGAGTCCTGTCCTTGGAGCAGGGGGCCACACCTGGTCGAGTCACTTCCGGGCTGGCACACCAGACACCTGGCCACATTGCAGAGTCTTGTTGCCTCCTGAGTCGGGGAGCTGGTTGGGAATTTCAAAGATTGTGTGAGGGGGTGATTGTGAAAGGGCTCTGCATTCTGTTAAGAGTGGGGGCATGGGAGGGTGTACACACACACACACACACACACACACACAGAGTGTTTTGGGTGCGCTATTGAATCTAGTCTGATGACATTTCCCAGATAGGGGAAATGAGTCCCAGAGAGGTGCAGTGAGTGACTGTTTAGAATCATAGCAAGGGGCCGAGCCCTGGTGGCGTAAGTGGTTGAGTGCAGGACTGCAGCCCGGGGGCTTGGCAGTTCAAATCTGGCGGTGGCTTTCAGGAGCAGCACTGGGTGGTGCCCATGACCACCAGAGGCCGTGATGCCCTCAAAACAAAACAAAACAATATATATATACAATAGAATCAAAGCAAGGCCAGGGCAGAGATAGGTCTCATGCTCTCTGGACAATGCTCTGATTGAGTGGAGGGAGGCATCTTTCCTTCCCCAGGAACCTAACCTTTGTGCTGCAGGATGACAGATTTGAGAAATGACTTCTCCAGAGGGAAGTGCTGGAAGGTCCTGCTTGGAGTTGGGAGAACAACTGTGCCCAAGGCAGGGTTGGCCCTGACCTGGAGGGTAGGGCACTGATGTCCTTTGGAGAATGAGTGGCCCTTGACAGTGGTCACAACATGTCCTTTCTGGGCATCTGTGTCCCGCTCAGGCTCTCCAAAACCCAGGATCTACCAAGAGATGTTGAACACTGGGTTCAGACGCAGTCCTTACAAGAGTCCTAATATCTGCCACTCACCTCACAGAGGGGAAAGCAGCCATAAACGGGAGTCCCTTTGTGGACCAGAACCTCTGCATAGCTGAGTCCATGAAATGTTTTCTGTGACATTAATAAATAGGACAAATTGCTCTTCCTCTCCAGAGGCAGGAAAACATGTTGATTTGGCCTAGATCACTCAGTAACAGACAAGCTCCTTGCTCCTCCCCAAGCCTCCAGCCAAGACTCTCAGGAAACACACAAGCTGGAGGACTCAGAAGTCTGAGGCAGCAGTCAGGGGCCCCTTGGAGAAGGTGCACCTTCCAGTGGCCCCTAAATAAGCAGGCTGGCAAGAGGGCACTGGGGGTGGGAGTGGCGCGAACAAAGTCCTAGAGGTGGGAATGAGTCAGTCACTGGGCTGAGCAGGGCAGGCACGAGAAATTTAAAGGAGGACAGGCAAGATAAATCAAGGTCCTGGCAAGTGAGTTAAGGTGTGCATTTTATTGTACGGTAGTTGGGAACCACCAGAAGTGTTTGGGCAGGAAAAGATGTGTGTCCAGAGTTATGTCTCAAAGAGAGGGGAGGAAACCTACCACGAGAGAGAGCACCTCCCCCTAAGCTGGTGGGACAGCGGGGCTCTACTGTTTCTACGGGCCAGGTGCCTGGAGGGTGTCCATGGACTGGGCTTAGTGACTCAAGCTTGAAGGAAGTCTTCCCCAGGGAGGAAGGGGCTGAGATGAGTCAGACTGAAGGTGGGGAGGCTGGGAGACTGGGGGCTCATTGAGTCACCCTGCACATGTTCAAGGAGTTGCAGAGAGAGGGACCAGTGGAGCAGGGGGAAGGGCTTGGGGTCAGATAAGACAGAGGACTGTCAGGGGACTCTGGCTGCCTGCCCATCATCTTCAGGTGTGAGCCTCCTGGCAGCCCTGAGAAGGAGATGGAAAAACAGGCCCAGGAAGGGACCACCGATCTGCAAAAGGTCACCGAGCACAGGCCGGGCAAGTGCACCCCTCCGGTCCAGGCACTTCCCACCGAGTCAGTCAGTCTGATGTAAGTGGGGATCAGAAACAGTGCCCCCCCCCCCCAAAGGGGAGCTGACCCCAGCGAGCCCGGACCCGGCCAAGCGGGCCGGCTGCGCGGCCGCGATGCGACAGCAGGGGGCGCAGGAGCGTCACGGCTGCGGCGGGCGCCCCGGCCCGGAGGCCTCTCTGCGGAGAAGGGCGCGCGGGGCGCGCGGGGCGGCAGCACCGCAGAGCGGAGGACGGCGTGGCCCCGGGGCCCGCACCCTCTCCGACCTCGGGAGACGGCGGTGCAGACCTGCCTGCCCGGTGCGGGGCGGCCGGCCCCCGTCTCGGCGCCGTGCGGCGGACGGGGTGCGCGTGCGGGGGCGCGTGTGTCCGCGCGCACGTGGCCCCCTCGCGGGCCCCTGCGGACCGGCTCCTGCTCTCGCGGCCTGTCCGGCTCCGGGCAACTTCTCACCGTCTCCCTGGCCTGCCCCGGCCTCCCGGGCTGCGGGGGGGCGGGAGCCAGTCCAGCGCCCCCCGTCCCGTGGTTCCACCTAACTCCCTCGGCGACGCGGAGCCGCCTGGCGCCCCCCGGCGACCTTCCGTGGTGCGCCGCGAGAGGCCGAGGTCAGGAAAGTGGGCGCCCCGAGAGGTGACCCTGCCAAGTAGCGACAGGAGCGGCGACGGGGCGGCAGGGAGGGGGAGAGCGCGGAGGGCCGGCTACCTGGCGGCTGGGGACCGGCGAGCGGAGAGAGAAGGGAGCTGCGGGCTGGCGCGGGGCGCCAGGGTCCCGGGAGCGGTCGGCCTGGGGTGCCGTCTGGGGGCGGGGCTAGGGGCGGGGCCTGTCTGGCGGGGGGCGGGGCGGGGCGGGGCCGGGGCGGGCTCGCGCGCGGACCCCGCGAAGCTGGTGCGGACGCGCTGACCGAGCTCAACGGCCGGGCCGGCGGGCGGGCGGGCGCGCGGCTGCGAGCATGGTCCTGGTGCTGCACCACATCCTCATCGCTCTTGTCCAATTCCTCAGGCGGGGTCAGCAGGTCTTCCTCAAGCCGGACGAGCCGCCGCCGCCGCAGCCATGCGCCGACAGCCTGCAGGTAGGGGGGCCCCCCCGCGCTGGGCACGAGGAGCGGGGTGTCGGGCGAGCGCCGGGCCTCCCTCCAGCCCGGGACGCGCCAGCCCCTGAAACCGCCGCAGGGAGGGGACCCCGCCGCGAGTTGCGGGCCCCGCTCTTGTCCTGGGACTGCAGCCCACCCCCAGAGCCCTTGACCCCCTAACTTATCACGAAGACCCCGCTGCAGACACTGATCTCCCACGGAAAAGTGAAGACCCCGCTCCAGCCATAGAACTTCCCATCCACACCGCTGAAACCTGGAATTCCCCCCTTCCTTCCCCCCCACCCCCACTAATAGTGACTGGACCCGGACCAAAACCCTGAACCCTATCTGTATTGGGCTCAGGGCAATCCAGAATCCTTGAAACCTTAGCCCTCAATAGGGAGCCCACATCAGAGTTGTGAGGTAACCCCAAGTCCCTGAGCCCCCAGCCTCAGCCACATCATCTATTGAACGTCTCCCCATCAAATATCTGCACTTGGGAGCCTCACCCGGGTCTCCTAATAGAGCGTCGGAACCCTCTGCGCTTCATGGGTTCTCCGCCCTGCGAGCGATAAGCCTCCCTCCCTCCTCCCTCCTCTCTCTGCTCGCCTTTCCCCCCTGCGTTCTCTGACTGAGCGGCTCCCTAACATCTCCCCTCAGGGCTCAGTCTCTCATCGTATTCCTCCCTGGGTGTGATGAGCCCACTTTGACGCTGGATTTCTTCTCCCATTCCTCCCAAGTCTTCCTGGGCTCCCCTGCTAGCTCCCTGTTTTCCCCTCAGCACCTCGCTCCATATTTCCATCCCCCTCCCATTCTGTTTCTTTTAGTCTCTCTCCCAATTTCTCCAGCTTTCTATCTCTGTTCTGTTTTCCCCCTCCTCTGTGCTCCCCCACCCCCTGTTGGCGGTCCCTGCTCTTACAGGAGGAGTGGGCAGGCTTGGACAGCTAGACTTGTGCCCCCAACACCTCTGTCTTCCTGGTGTCCTCAGACATGGCATGGAGTGGGCTCAGGTGGGAGGTGTTAAACAAGAAATGTGCTGCCCTTGGGCAGTCCGCAGGATCCGAGGGCAGAAGAGATTCATGGGGTGGCGGTCCTAGGGTTCATCATTAAGCCCACCATCATCCTCCGTTGTGGTCTTTTCTGGGGGACAGCTGGGGGACAGTTTGGGGAAGGGGAGGAGTGGGTCGTGACCTGTTGCCAGTCACCTGTGGTGGGCGGACAGTGTCCCAGGCTAGGTGAGTCTGTGCATGGGCGTGTGTGCGTGTGGGATGGGCTGCAGGGGGTGAGTGTGCCCTGCACGTGATTCTGTAGGTGGTGCCGTGTGCCCTTGGGTGTGTCAGCACAGGTGGGGAGTATCTGGGGGTTCAGTGTCTGGCACGGTACACCCTGCAGGTGGCTGGGGAGGCGGCACTGTGCCCGTAGGGCGATAACGGTATGTGTGAACCGGGAACTCGTGTGTGGGGCTGTATGCCTGCCAGGGGGTTGCTTGCAGGCCGGCTAGTGTGTGTTGGTCCGTGTTACCAGTTAGCAGGAATCACTAGGAAGAGCCACTCTTGGGCTCGTGGGTGTCTTGGAGGTCTTGGCAGAAGGGAGGGGGTGAGTTGTGTGTCCCCAAGTGTGCTTGCAGCCCTGTAGCTGGGTGAGGGCCCTGCGTTGCCACCTGGGCTGGCTGTGTTGGTGTGTGAGTGTGTGGTGACTGTGTGGGGGACTCTGGGCACGGAAGGGTACAGCCAGCCCCGAGGGGACCCAGGGCAAGGAGCCAACCCGCCAAAGATGTGAGCATCTGTGGGCGAGGCAGGGTTGTCCATCCGAGTGGTGGCGTGTGCCCGCACTCATGTGGCATTTTGGTGAGGCGCGAGGTGTGCACATTGTCTATGCAGGGTGTATCTCTGTCTGGGTGGCGTGTGTGTTGAATGTAATCGGATGCATGTGTCTGTGGCTGGGGAGGTGTGAGGAGGAGCGGAGAGGGTGCGTGAGCGGTGTGACTTTTTGCTGTGAGGGTGTGGATTTTGTGATTTTTTTTTGCTCCATGTGAACCATGCCTGTGTGCGTTGGGAAGTGTGTGTG